>JAFEMH010003440.1:0-265901 GCA_022495995.1 Adenophora triphylla var. japonica
AGTTATTACCTGATAGTGACTAACTGGTGCCAACGCAGGAGTTTAATCACGAAAAACTGTTGGACAATGTTCTTGAGTTGACCCTTTTAGTCAGCATTAACTTTCTTGCTCTAGAATTTATTTGTTACAATAAAATTGCACAAAAGCTAAAAAGTGTTGCACAAAGCATAAAAAAGGAAATTCAGGAGTAGTTTGCTAAACTTTACATGCTCAATACTCAAGTTCATTTTTTAAGGTGATGAATCCTTCTTTTGAATATAGACTAAAAAAACGCCAACTTGGTACCACAAGAGCTCCCATAATTCATGAGGTCTATGAAAGGGTCGGACATAGTTGTTAAAGGCGACCGCTCGCCTTGCCCGCCTTGCCTTTTTGGCGCCTTGGAGGGCCAGTCGCCTTTTAGTTGCCAGGCAGGCGGATGTGCGCGTTTCCACGAGGCGTACTCCTTGCTCGCCCTTTTGCCGCCAGCCTCTCGCCTTTTTATATTCTATTTTTTTTTTCCAATCCCACGTTCTTCAAAATTTCATTTACTTTTACATGACTTTGGAACTTGATTTCTTTTCTTGATAATGTTTAAGGGTTTAAGTTTATTTCACTAGCTTATACTAGTACTTGTTTTGTTAATTTGAACTTTGTAATTCATGCGCCTTTTATCTTAAAAATCTTAGTTTTGAGGTTTGAGTTATATTAAGATACTATTATATGTGGAATTGTGACATTTATATAATGTTTTATTCTTGTTCATAACACGTTCTATGCTTTGTTATGTGTTGCATGCGTGTATATATATTTTCTAATTTTTCTTTTTTTTTTGTTCTATTTTCCACCTTACTCGCTTTTTTGCCGCCCGGCTCTCGCCTCGCCTTTCGCCTTTTCCAGGCACATCTCGCCCGCCTCTCGCCTTTGACAACTATGGGGTCGGGTCCACGTGAGCTATTTGCTTGATATTTAGTAAAAAGGTTTATTTCCTTTTAGGCACCCCAAAATAAAATAATTATGCAATGGTTGAGCAAACTAACGTTTTGAAATCAAATATGATTTTCTTTCAAATCCCAGCCCCCTTTAGTATTTTGCTCAATTGGTCGGGTGCCCCTTTGTTCAACTGTTGTTTCTTTCAACCCAAAAAAAAAAAAAAACTGGACATGAAGGCTCTAAATTCACCTATGTCTAGCTAGCTAGCGCTGCTGGTGTCATCAATGAACCCATATTGGGATAGATATCACATGCTCAACAGGAATTCCAAGAATACTCGATGCATCTCAACTTCCACTATGGACAATGTAAATGGATCAACGAAATTTAATTGCATTTGCTCTGTCAAGTGCAGTAAGGACAATCAAACATCTCCTTCTCTAATTGTGGTTCTCACAAAACCTTTCCTACACCCACCTATCACCATAGTGCAACTCATATTCTAGAAAGAAAATCCTTTTTTTCTTTCTCCCATGAACAGCCAAAAGTAGTGTTTGACTTTAGGCGCATACCTCAATGAGTTTTAATCACTAGTCTCTGCCTTTGTTTCTTGTGGGCATTGTTCAATTGCCTTAACCAGGTTGTGCCAAATCCTTCAATTGAACTCTCTGATTTCTTCCCTTCTTTCATGAAATTTGTTAGTAACCAAATTACAAAAAAAAAAAAAAAAAAAAAAAAGTGCTTTCATGTTCCCACTCCCCCTCCGTCCCAAATGAATGTACATTTTAAAGGGACACTCTGAAAAAGTTGAGTTTAAGAAAGTTTAGTAACAAAGATGCATTAATACATCTATTATCTATCTTATGGACTTTTAGTTTTACAAGAATACATTGAATAAAATATTTTAAGAGCCTTAAAGGTGAAATTCATTTAGATGCAACTTTTTAGAAAATGGACAATCATTTAGGGACAAAATTTAGAAGAAAATGGTCATTCATATAGGGATGGAGAAAGGGATTTCTTTATCTAAGATGGTAGGTAGATCTAAGGAAAGGAAGATAATGTTAAAAAAGGGATGTTAAGTAGTTTAGTATAGTCAACTTGGCATATTTAGAAAAATCTGAAATAATTCCAGAAGTTAACTGTTCAAATACTAATTACTTACTTTTATAGCTTGATTTTTTCTACATGTTTCGGTCTTAATAACCCAAGTAAGTAAAGACTATGATATCTTAACATATCTGTAAACATTTATGTATTTGTGTATGTCCGCACTTGTATAGACGCAAATCTACTTGCACATATATTTCTATCTATCATTGCATACTGTTCATATTTCTTTTCAAAGAAAATGACAACTCGAATCCTGGACCTAGGTTTAAATTCTACATCGTACAACCTTAACAATGCAGCTGGATTTTATTTTTATGTGTGGGATATACATGTCCGGCGGATGTAGTGTGCATGCGCCCCGCACGTGCCACCTCATTTCAAGCACATGCTCGTCGCACATGCAATTTATCCCTTTAGATGAACCCTGTGCAATAACTCATTTCCTGAGTGCACTTCGTTCCCGCGTAAGCACTTAACCGCGTATGCTCCCCTCTTTCGCGATAAATGCATCATGTATATTAGTATCTTTCTTGATTGAACAAGGCCACGAAAGACCCTTCTTCCACAAATGGGAACCATTGAGGAGTTGTGGATTGAAGGCTAGAATGGTGGAGTTAGCCACATGGCCCACTTGCGGGATTACATGCGACCTAGCTAGGCCTGAAAAGGAGAATTGCGGGATTGGTTTCCACTGGAACACGCAACATCATTCCGTGAATCCGTACAAAATCCGTACAGACAGACCAATGAGGAAATATCAGAGTGCGGTACGGCCGGTACATGACCTATCATGAGTGCAGTATGAATCCGTACAGCTTGGCTCCTAAAAATACCAGACTCATTTATTGAGACCAGCTACAATAACTTGGTTGCTCTAGTCTCCCAATACTTATTCTCTCCTTAACCCTGGCTAGTCCATAATCTCGCTCCTCTCCATCTGTGTTTTTTGGTGGTTCGCATCTAACACCAGTTATAGACCCATGATACAACCCCCTTAGGACTATCCTTCAACAATGTACATATTCAATATCCATATCCAAGCTTCACAAGGCAACAACAAACATTTCCTCCATGGAATATAAGGAGTCCGGTTTTAAACTTTTGGGTCATCTTCTATTAATATTCAGCCAATGTTTATTAATTTCCTGGTCATCTCAGATCAATCTGGTTGACATCCATAGTATATTTTATGTAATCCCGAAAGATTAATATTTTTATTACCTAAACAATATAATGCATGAGTAATGATTTCATACATGCCCACGTTGATATTTGACATAGTGAGTGGACTCTTTGCGCGGAGCTGATTCAGCATTTATCTAAACCCAGGAGTAGACAACAATTCAATTTCAAATATAAAGCAATGTCTATAGCAAGTAAACCTAATATAGCCAACAAAAGTAATCCATGGTCCCAATCATGGGGTAGCGACAGGAATTAGTTTCCGCCTTTCTGTTAGGTTCAAAGAACAATAATCCCTAAGTCCCAAAATAAATGTACATTATTGTTCTTGAATGTACTTTCTTGTTCTTGGTCACAAGAATGTACATTCATTTTGGGATGAAGATCATTGATACATCCATGTCTTTCTCAAATCTAAAATTTAACATGCAACACTTCTGGTTAATACTTGGGAATAAATTAAAAAAATATATAAATCAGATAAATCGCATCTGTTATCTGATTACACGAAAAATAAAGGGATATGAAAATTGACCTAGTGTAACCCTAGCTAAGCAGAGGGAATGTGGAAAAAAAGTTAAACTAGGGTTTGAGGTAGTGTGTACCTTATTCCCGGAGATACAGAAGGAGTGAGATTGTGAGAACTGCGATATAGAAGCTCGGAATGACGCCGGCGCCGGTGGCTATCCACCTGACTGTTCTATCAGAGGTCCGGAATGTAAAATTGCAGTCTAGATACGCCCAAGGAGATTGAGGCGAACAGTGGAGTGAAAGTTTGTCACTGGGGGAAAATTTATTAGGTGCGACTGTAGGGGTGGAAATGGTTCGGTTTAGCTCGGTTTGGACAAATTTAGAAGTCAAACCGCTAGCATCGGTTTGGAGAAATTTCAAACCGAGCTAAACCATAAAAAAATTCAGACCGAGCTAAACCAAACCGCTATGGTTCGGTTTGGTTCGGTCTAAACCGCGGTTTGATTTGCGGTTCAGACCACGGTCCGAACCACGTTTCAAACCATAGTCTTTTTTTGTTAACCATTATTTGGGGCAGCAATCTGCTTTTTGCTAATATACGGCTCAACAATAGTTGTAATTCGTATACAGATTTAAAAAATTAGCTTGTTAACTTTAGTCAAAAATAAAAGATAGAACCTTACCCAACCCAGATTCAGAAAAGAAGAACCAAACGAAAGAAACCCTAAAGCATTTCAAGATTTCAAACAAAAAAGCTATTTTTAGAAGCCAACTCAGCAAATATACAAGAAATAAACATAAATACATTTTTATGTGTAATATGCATCTTAACGGTAGTGGAATATAAATCCGTCACATTCACAGTCAAGAAACCAGTATTTGACATGATTTTACTTTAAGCAAAACACAAACACTTACATTAAGGTTAAGCCAACAGAAGCCCTTTCGCCACCGTCCCGAAAGCGAAAGTAGCCTAAACCCTATTTGAGCGATGGAGGTAGAGACGGCGGAGAGCTTTGCCGAGAGAGAGAGAGTGATTGAGCAGCCGGATAAGTATGGATGAGGGGGAGATTTGGTCGAGTCGGTCGGAGAAGGAGCTGGCTGGACAGAAACTATGACGGGCGGAGGCCGGAGGTGTGCGAATCTGGACGTGGTTTTCGGGGAGACTGAGAGGCTATGAGGGTTTGTTATTTTGCATATTTGTTAGGAGGCTTTTTTGAAAATTAATGGCCCAGATTAACTAAAATTACGAAGGGACCGTTAAGATTGTGATTTCATGGTTCAATTTATAACTTGATTTTACGGTTCGATTTAATGACTCGATTTTCCAATTTCAAATCGTGATTCGATCTTAAATGGTTCGGTTCGATTTAGGAGTGTCAAATTCCAAGCTAAGCTAAACCACATGCTTTGTTAATTTTTCAAACCGAGCTAAACCACTTATGTCTAAAAATCGAATCAAACCACACGGTTTAGCTCGGTTCGACTACAAACCGCGGTCACCCCTAGGTGCGAGCAAGAAAAAAGAAACCCTCAAAAACACTTGTCACGTAACAATCACGGGCTCCGGGCACACACGTATATGTGTTGTGTGCACGTGGTTTACTGTAGGGCTGTAAAAAAATTCGTTAAATCGGACCGGACCAATAGAATCGGATCAGAACAGTAAAACTCGACCAAATCAATAGTATTGGTCTGATCCTGATTTAAAATTTTTATGAACCGATTATTTGGTTTGGTCTTGTTTTTTTAAAAAATATACACTGTGATGTACTGTAACTGAAATATAGACATGTATATATAATATATATAGATATGTATATATACATGTATATATACATGTATATATACATATGTATACATGTGTATATACATGTATATATACATGTATATATGTACATATATATACATATGTATACATATGTATATACATGTATATATACATGTATATATGTACATATATATACATATGTATACATACATATATACTTATATACATATATATATCTATATGTATATATATACATATATGTACATATATCTATGTATATATGTACATATATGTATGTATATATACATATATATATGTATATATACATACATATATGTATATATACATATATATATATATATATACTCCCTCCGTCCCGAAGAACTTTATCACTTTACTATTGAGAACGGAAAATAAGAAATAATATTATTAAAGTATGTGTTGTGAGTGGGAGGAGAGAGAATGAGTGGAGAGAATAGTAAAATTTTTTTCCTTTTTAGGAAAGTGGGACTTTAAAGTGGGACGCTCAAAATAGTAAAAGGGGTAATGTTTTATGGGACAGAGGGAGTATATATTTATATATATATATATATATATTTCAGAAACGATATGGTGTGGATGAGTGCGTACGCACCGAGTAAAAAAAATACTATTGTTTTTCTCTCTCACTTAAACTCGCGTATTTTCCACCCATCATCTCTCAAACAAACACAGCGTTTATTTCTTTTGCAAAGCAACCCCCCTCGCCCTGAGATCTCTTCCTTCTTTCTTCATCTTTTGGATTTCGAAATTGTGCTCCTCACTCTCATGTATAGTTATGAAATTGGGGTTCCACCGTCTCATATCTATTTGCCGGCGATACGAAATTGGTGTTAACAAAAGAATGGAAGAAATTATGCAAACAAGCAATCGAGGCTGGGAATCTTGTCCTTCACGAAGTTCTTCAGCCTCCCTCTCTCTCTCTCTCTCCATCTGCTTGTTCTTCAGTAATTTCTATTTTGTTCTGATATTTCAATCAATTTATGGTTCTTTTAAATTTGGAAATTCTTCATTAAGAGTTCTGAAATAAGAGGAAGCCATAAAGAGACTGCAAAGGGGTGTGTAAATGAGAAGGAGAGAAATAGGCTGATACTTTAAGCAATATATGTAGAAAGAAGAGGAAGGGAGGGAATGAAGGTTGCTGGGCGATTTTTTTTAGAGATAATTTTTATCTTTTGAGGGGATTTTTGGCCAGAAGAGGAAGAAGGAAGTAAATGTATGGTGGATAGGAGAGAGAGAAATAGCCACTTTTTTTGCTCTGTGCGTACGCATTTGTCCTCACTAGATCGGTTCTCATATATATATATATATATATATATATATATATATATATATATATATATATATATATATATATATATATATATATATATATATATATATATATATATATATATATATATATGTACATATATTATTCTCGGTTTTGTAAAACTAGTTACATATATGTACATATATCTATGCTCGATTTTTTCACTTGCACCGGCTCAAAAGCTCGTAGAGTTGAAGAAAGAAGCGGAAGTCTTTGGAAAAGATGGCCAAGTCTCTCTCTCTCTCTCTCTCTCTCTCTCTCTCTCTCTCTCTCTCTCTCTCTCTCTCTCTCTCTCTCTCTCTCTCTCTCTCTCTATATATATATATATATATATATATATATATATATATTATTTATAAAATTCCTAACTCTATCTCAGTATCTCCCTTTCTTTAAAAAAAAATTCAGGGCTAATTGTTCTCTTTAAGCCAATGTCATGTTACTTTTCGGCTTTTGCAGTTTCATGGCATGTATAATCTAGTATGGTTTTCAGATTTGCTATGTACAAATCATTGTTACTTATAAGGTGCTTTAGTGAACTAGCTGAATCAGCATAATTTTTGTAATTTAGGGTTGTTTTGCATCACATTAATTAAGTCTTTTGCATCACGGTGTGGGATTTTTTTATTATTTGCTTACAGATTTTTGTTGTTGTTGTTGTTATATCACGATTGATTTCATTTTTTTTTTGTTTATTCAGCAAACAATCGTGTTGCAAAGTTGGAACTTGAAATTGACACAGTCGACTTGATGTTGCAATCTTTAGCTTTTAGTTTTCATTTTTATTCTATTTTTATGGTTAAATTTGAAGGTGAACAATTTATGTTTAATGTTATCTATGTTTTTGTTTGAATATTGAATATTTGTGACAGTTTGTTTATTTATTTTTTTGTTGATCTAACTAGTGATAATAATTATTTAATTTTTTTTGTTATTGTAAAAAAATATATTATATTGTAATTTGTATAACCGTCGGGATCGAAATCGGACCATTAGAACCGTACCGATGGGACCGGTCCTATAATGTAAGAGTCTGGTCCTGGTCCTGAACATATTATAATTGCTAAATTAATTTTAAAATATCACATGCTATATTCATTTTTAAATGATCGAAAGAATGTGAAATCCACTCTTAATATTTGAGCTTAAAATTTTTGTGAAACTTAAAATGGGATGGAGAAAATATACACATTTTAAATACATATTGAATGCTATATTATAATTCTTAATTATATAAATTTAATATACCCGTAGAGTATCGACAGGTTGCTAACTAGTTTTACAAAACCGAAGTATTGGTCTGGCACTTATTTTTTAAAATTCTGATAAAAATCGGATCAATTCGGACCATGAACATCCCTATTTTACTATCAATGTCATCTTCTCCCCCTCCCCGATTTCTTTTGTTTGTGTGATTTGTGAATGGTAAATTATAAAATAGGAAAAAAAGCAAAAAAAAAATAAAATAAATTCCAACTAGTTCAGTGAATTTTCCCATCGAACTCATTTTTATTGCATCTAACACATCCAACTTGTTTTTTTTTTGCATCTATTGTCACTGTCACTAACCCCGTTAATTTTTCATCGTCAAATGATCAAGTGTTGCGCATATGATTGATTTATAAGAGGTATTTCCGATAGTTCACATATTCAAAGTTTAACTTGTTTTTAATAGTCTCTGGTTTATTGATTTTTCTCAATTTAGTCACTAGCTCTTTGTTATATAAAATCTTACAATAATCAAAAAAAAAAAAAAAGAGAGAGAGAGAGAGAGAGAGAGAAATTACAATATATTGAAATACAATTTACAACGTAAAATTAAATAAGGAGAAAAAACCGTAGGTTGATCGTCTTGATGTTGCTCGAGTTGTGTGTGACACACTCTCATTAAGAAAAATTCACCCCTCACCGAGTTGTGCTTGAGGTTGTTTTGGACGTTCGCCTCACAGGATAAATCAGACGGACCGGACTGTTATTGCACACTAGAATCTTCGACAAATCTCACTACGCTTGGACAAAATCACCATGAATGAATTTCTTGTAGGCTAAAGAAATAATATGAACAAATATCAAAGGGGAGGAAGAAGATTGATGGAAAAAGTTATTTTCATTTGTTGTGGGTTTTTTAGTTATATATTCAACAACCATGTGATAAATTCTCAATTAATCCTTGTATTAATATAGAAGTCATTACCTTGTATTGATGGAGTTTTATTCCACAACTTGTAACCCCAAAATCCATGGTAATGATCTCAATTAATCCCTTAATTAATTTGGAAATATGGCACATCAATAGTGTGGTTAAATTTTAAAAGTTATAATTTTAACCCACCAAATTTGAGCTATCATATCTTTCTAATCAAATCTCAAATTGGATATCCATATATACAATTTCAATGTTCACATGGAGTGGAACATGAACCCACAATAATCTTTGTCAAACGACAAACGATTCATGTAATGAAAATACACAATTTCCTTCACACACAACATATTTTTTCAACAATCCCCCACATAAAGGAAATTGAGGACGAGTTTGATGACAGGGTCCGACAAACGAAAACTTGCATACGATATGTGTGGGAATGGCCATTGAACCTTCGCTCGTATAAGCATATTTACTCTACTCGCAAGTCGATAAATGCGATCTCCTTGAATTGTTATGCTTTTTGTGTAGCCCATCATATGCTTGACACACGTATCGTCCTAACATAGTTCAATTCTCATAGCTATGTTCATTCATGGCCCTGAACATTTTGCCTGGTTCGTGAGAGGGTCTAAAAATTGAGCCTCACACAATTCTCCTCGAAGCGGCTCCACTTCTCTCTCACATAGGTGATTTCTTAAAGGTAACTTGTATTACCCCGCTCGAATTTTCGACGCGTAAGAATTATTAAAAGTCATAAACTTATCCGTTTCCTTTCGGGATGTCACTAATATAAATGGACTTGGGGTTAATTTCCCCACATTGACGATACAAGTCTTTTAACAGTTAGGTGGTCCCATTGAATCTAGTTTTTGGAATCTTCAGTCATCTAGATTGAATTTTTCGCTGTGTTTAACTTTTATAAGGCTTAAGTCACATTCCCCTTCGAATTTACAACTAACTCTCGATTGAACCCTTTAGTTAACAGATCCGTTTATCATTTGACCTCAAATAGTCAAATTAGTTGAGAGTAGTTGTCTAATGGTATTATGTCTTAGACATATATGTCCAGACTACCATTACACACATTGCTATAAGTCTTTTAAATCATAAATTAACTTTAGCAATATCACATCTTTCTTACACAAACTTTATCTATTTTATAATTGTTAACTCAAATTTATTAAAATCCCAGCTATTCTATATTGATCCTTTAAAAAATTTCAAGAATATCCACCTAATGACTTGTTTAACAACGAGTCCATTATTTTTCTTGAATTTGAATCAACAGATCAAATTGACTAGAATTTTCCTTAGTTAACATATCGTTTTTTATTTAAGTGATAAAGTGACGTAGTCACTCTTGTTTAAATCCACACAATCAAACCATTGATGTCGTTACCTTTGTACTTGTTTCAAGTTATACAATGACTTTACAAACTAGCACATTTTCTTATAGGTTCCATTTCTTGAACCGTTTCATCAATTTAATCTATTTAATTAAAAATATCATTTATTCACTTTCATGAATTTGACATCAATACTTGATTTCCATTGATTTTATTTTCTTTTGATTTTTATATATATTCAAACGTATTGAATCATATGCATAATTGTTATAAACATAACTTTTGAAACATAATTCACCATTTAGTAACCAAATTCAATTTCTTTGGTAATTGGATTTTCTACTTTCCGAAACACCCCCATATTCATAAGTGTACGTAGGCATACGTTTCCATATTTCATATGGACATCTCATTGTTTTCTTTGAGAAACCTTTTCAAAAGGTAATTATTTTTTCAAAGTATACTCACCCCCACATTTTCGGGGTAGTCATAAAATTAGTGATAATGCCAATTTTCATTATTAACACATTTGATCATGGTGTACATTATGGACATTTTGTTTCATTGCTCATGTACAACAAGCCCATCAGGTTGTTCTATGTAAATTTTCTCTTCTAAATTGGCATTTAGAAAGGTTATTTACATCCATTTGATGTGTTTCAAATTTTGATATGCAAAAACTGCAAATACAAATCTTTATTCTCGTGATAAGAGAATAAGTATAAAAGTAATCAAGGTCTTCATTTTTCTTGTAATCCTCAATTACAAGTCTAGCCTTATACTTATTGATTGTTCTATCGGTCTTTATTTCCTTTTTGAAAATTAACTTATATGCTAGTGGTTTACTATTCTGAGATAAATTCACTAGTTTTCAAGTGTGATTTTTCAAGATGGAATCAATCTCACTTTTAATGGCCTATTTCCACAAAATTCTTCCAAATAGCTCAATATCTTTATAACTTTGTGATTCACTTTCTAGCATGGTTGTTAGAAAATCTGGGCCATAGAATTTTTTTATCATACCTCATTTTCTATGTCGAGGTCCTACCTCTTTTTCATAATTTTCTCATGATAAGTTTCTTCTTGTTCTATTGAATCATGAATCCGTTTAAATGAGTTTGCATCATCTCTTAATTTATACGAAAACATATTCTTAAACAAAGAAGCGCTTCATGATTCTATTATAATATTCTTATATATACATTGAATCTTGGATTTATAAATAAGAATTTTATAAGCACTACTATAGTAAGCATACCCAACATATATGCAATCAAAAATATTTAGTCTAACTTATATACAAACTACACTTAGTTGTGTTTTATCACTATCTCTTTATTAAGTTGATTTTCAACTTTTCCTTTTAAAAGATAAGATTCAACATTTTGCTTATTAGCAAGCAACGATAAAGGTAAAAACTTACATTTTACTATCATCCATTTGAATAATATTCACATCTCAATATTAATCACTTGATCAATATTCACATCTCAAGAATCAATATGTCTTGATTATAACTTCAAGCACATATTTGATAATTCTTATTTTGTATTTATTTTGACCATATAACGAGATTCAATCTAAATATTGATCACTTGAACACCCTTCTGTTTCATTCATTCAAACATCATGAATAACATTCTTGATGACATCACAATTCTCTCTCAAGACAAAAGGTATATGTTCGACTTTTTCAAACAAGTTTGGCTTTTTAAACAAGTTTTACTTTTCAAACGATTTTGACTCTTCACACAAGTTTGACATTTCAAACAAGTTTGACAAACTTTGTATTTATATTAAGCATTTCAGCATGATTCATCACATTTGTTTTAGTCAAAAGAAATATTAGACAACTCTTCTCCAAAGTTCTATTCTCTTTTCCAACACAAAGACTAATAGCACAAACCTCAACATTCATTTCTATTCATTTATGTTTGAGGTGATTTTAAAATATCTTCAAGTGAGAAACAATTTTTCAATTATTGTCATCTCATGAGAATTTCACTCAACACCATTCATTCAACATGGTTTTCATGGAAGACTATTTTCACTTCTTTAATATGATTTTTTTTTTTACGATTTATGTTGTCCACTATTTTAAAACAAGGAAGCGACATACGATAATTTTTATTGCACCCGCATTCTCGATTTTATATTTATAGTCCAATGACTCCCACAAATCTTTTGTCATTTTCTTAGTACTATATATGTTTATAATGAATCCAACAATTCATTAAGTATATACTCCCTCCGTCCCACCAAACTGATACTTTTATTTTGACTAAATGTAACTTTGACCAATAATTTATATAAAAAATAATGATTCTAATAAAAATTTAAAAATTATTATTGTATCACGATTGATAATACTTTCAATAACAATTTTTAGATTTTTATTAGGATCATTATTTTTTATATAAATTATTGGTCAAAGTTACATTTAGTCAAAATAAAAGTATCAGTTTGGTGGGACGGAGGGAGTAGTTCAAATAAAGAAAATACACATACTTCAACTGCACTAACGGCTTGAACATACATCTCATTTTCACCCAACTTTGTAAGATCTTCAAGAAACCTCTCTAACTTCAAGACGGTCAAGTAGAACATATTTTGTTGTTATCACTTAAAGTCAAGGACAACAAAAGTTTCTAACTTCTCACTACGGTGATCCGATATACTTGGAACAATCGCATTCCATTAGAAATTTGTCTCTACACAAAGAGTCTTTATCAAACATTGGCTTTAATTTTCAACAATTATAACTTTGTTGTTACAAATATAACTATCTAACTTAATTAGAGAATTCACTCAAAGAATAAATTGTTAATTCAATAGGGGAATTAACACAATTTATTTCTTATAATCACCCATATTTATAAACTTCTAAATTCATTAATGGAATTATAATTGAGGTTAATTATTCCAAAACTTCAAAGGTCTCATCTTGGAGAACCTCTAAATTAGAGAAAATCACATTCTCATTTGCATAATACACAATTTCTTTTAGAAGTTCCCCTTCTAAATATTTTGTGTCATTTGTTATCATCAACTACAATAGGATTTAACAACTTCATTCAAAAAGTCCAATTATTTTTATCTTTATAACATTAGTCACATATTCCCTCAATAGGTTTTAACAACTTTTTCCAAGAAGCCCTATGATTTTAGTTTTTGTAACATTTATCAATGTTCAAAACAATAAAATTCAACAACTTTGTCACTAATGACAATAATATGATTTAACAACTCCTTTCAATAAGCCATATTATATATGTTAATACATCATTGATAAAATGCAACATTAAAAACTATATCTTTTTAAAGTTCATCTTCTGAACATAGTTCCAACGAACTATTCAATTTTTCTCATTATGATTCTTGTGAACCATAAGAACGTTGAATACTACATCTTTCAACCTTCAATTTCTCAACTTAGTTCTTACGAACTTTTCAATTTTTCTCACTATAATTCTCATGAACCATAAGATATGTATCACCCATTGTATAAACACTAGAAGTGGCGTCGCCACAACTATTTTACACAATCGTCGCAACATCCTTGATGTTCATACGTTAGTTCATTATATGTTCAATTATTTTTTGCTTTCATAAACTGTTCTGTTCTGAAAATTTTATCTACATCTCCACATAAAAGATTTCGATCTCCACCGTCTAGATTGTTCTTATATGAATTTAAAACTTGCTCACCTTGAACTCGATCCAACTATTAAAAAATCGGGAATTGCAATTTTACCATAGCTGGTCATTGCAAAAAACTTGCTCGATTTTTTTTTCATTAGTCTCTTCCATTATTTTCTATCTTTTCTCCCGTGGCTGCCGCTTCACCGAATTTCTCAAATCTGTATTCCTTTCTTAAATAGGGAATTTTTCTTAAGATTGTTAGACAAAAATCTTACAATAAGCACAAAAAGAGAAAAAAAATACAATATATTGAAATACAATTTACAACGTAAAATTAAACAATGAGAAAACCGTAGGTAATACACAGGATTTTGAAACTTAAGTGAATAAATGAAAGACATCTCACTGTAAGCAGTCTACACCTTATCTTCTATTTAGTTGATGATGGTTTAAACCTAGTGTGGAACCCATAACAGAGAGATGTTTAGTACCTTGACTAAGACATTATTATGAGCCCGCTATCATAGAATTAAGTATTTAACTCAACAAATGAAGACAATTTAATTAACTCTAGAAAGCCCGCTATCATAGAATTAAGTATTTAACTCAACAAATGAAGACAATTTAATTAACTCTAGAAAACTAGAGGCAAACTATTGTATTACCTCGAGGTATCATTTAAGTGGGATGACTAGCTCATTGCTGATACATTACACATTCAACTTCTCACTGAACGATAAAACGTATGTTCCACACTAAGTATATCTTCCCTCTAGCCAATAAATTGAACAAACGTAGATGAAAGAGATAATAGGACAGAAAACCTTCAAATTACCTACGCAATACCTCACAAATAAAGAATAACGGTGTTGGAAGGTTGTGAACATGGAGGGATTCGAGCTCCTGATAACGTGTTTTACCCTCCTATAGGATGCCGGTTCTGATTATCTCCAGATTATAAACTTGTTTTGGTCAAATTCAAGCAATTTGACTTCAAAGATAAAAACTAGGTGCAATGGAATATGATAATCTAGATTCAAGATGTAAAGACAAAGGAATTAACGAGGAAAGCCCTTGAACAACTTGTTCGCCGACATAAAATCTCAAAAAAGTGGAATATTATTAGTATGGTGGTTGGAGCCTGAGTATGTTTACATATAGTATTGTTAATAGTGAGTGTGTGTACATGTGTAGATCTGATTCTACTTAAATAACATGAAAAAGTAACGGATATAACAAGTTTAACGCCATCCCACTTTTTTCTCCTAGAAATCTGTAGGAAGTTTACGATCTTTGACTTTGTCTTTATTAACGACCCCTGAAAAATAGGACAATGACAGCTTTGCACTACGCTTTGCATCCATGTTGTATTTACCAAGTTGTTAGTTCAAGATGTGGGATCAGGATGTAGTACTAGGTTGTAACATGTTGGATGTGATTTTCTACCCCAAATAATTTCCCCTAAATTATGAATTTTTAAAGGAGTTAAAAAATCAAAATTTTAACTTTTTACCCGCTGGTGCCCACGTTCCCATTTACTTGGCGGCTTCTCACCGTGACAACTTTCAAGGTCTAGGGTTTAGGTATTTGAGTACGCCTAGGGGTCTCCAACCTTCAAGTCCCATCCTTTCGGTGAGTTACCATTCTCTTTAGATTTTTTTTTCTTTTTTCTTGTTGTTGCTTGCTTTCTACCCAAGATGGGTGTATCTAAGGAAATCGCTAGCCTTAGTCCTTTGCTACCTCACGGATTTCGATTGTCCGAATGTAATAGATCATCCTGAGGACGAAGGGTGTGTCCTATCCCGCGCTAGCATTGAAGTCCTTCGTAAAAATTCTAGCTTTTCCCCTAGGTGTGGAGATTATGGATCCCAATCCTAATCTCACTTCTGATTGCACTTCGAGTGAATGGGTTTGCTTTCTTGAATACCCTTTTACTGTTGGCCTCAAGTTCCCTTTTTCTCCTCTAATCATTCGCTTTTTCGAAGCTACTGGACTCGCCTACTGCCAACTCATGCCTGTTGGTTGGAGGGCTTTGATTACTCTAGACAGATTGAGTATCGAAACGGGCTTAAGAGTAGGATTGGATGAGTTTGCTTTTTGCTATGATATTAGGGCTCATGGCAACTATTGTCGCGCCCCCGACCCATGGACCTACTTGGCCACACGTTCGAGTCGCGAAAAGGAGACACCAAATATAAAAATAATCTTTTTCGAAAATAATCTTTCTAACTAATGAATATAAGAACCTGATAAATTTAAATAAAAGTTTGGAACGTTTCATAAAAGTCTACACCATTAACCATCTCAACTTGGGAACATAGTTCCAAATATATACAATACTTACGGTATCAAAAACTTAGTGATTACATAACAAACTTGGGTATACTATCCCTTGGTTTACATTTACATAATGTAACCACTAAACTCTTACCCCAAAATAACCACTTAAGCGGCGTCCTCCTCGATGTCTCAACCGGACCTATACCCTTGGCTCGCTCTGTCTAAAACATTAAAAGGAACGGGGTGAGATAAATCTCAACAAAGTTATATATGCAACAATATGACATGCATTTCACATAGAGCATTCATAGTTCATATAATTCACACTTATGATACAAAAGAATCAATTTATAATATCACCCAAGTGCATTAATTTAACACTTAGAAGGATACTAGCCAAGGTTTAAACACAAGGGTCATCCAACTACGAGCAACGACGGTTGATGAAGCGATTCGGAACCATAATCACAACAAGATCATAGGGACTCCGACACTCGGTCGTATCCCCGGTGCAACTAGGACCATCTCCATAAAGAAGATGCCGGTTCACTAATCCCATCCATGGCCGATGGAGGGTAAAATGCGGAGTTACCAATGTATAAATTATAATGAACTTGGCTTAGGGCCATTGTAATCCCATAACATTGCCCGACAATCAAGTACCATATGGATTTCAATTAGTTAAACACAATAATAACATATTTGTTTAACCAAATAACGTATGATCCGAAGTAGGGATACATACACACCCAAAGCATTTCATACAATAACTTCATAATAAAGTATTCACCATATTTAGCACTAACGCTACCAATACATAATTCAATATGAGCATCTCATGCATTAATATGTTACTGTTATCTTATACTATGATTAAGGTGTGCTATGAGGTTAAAATAGTCTAAGTAATTAAGCAAGAGTAGTTTAGGAAATAGATTTGGAACAGGGCCCAGCGCGGCCGCCCTGGCCTGGAGCGCGGCCGCCCTCAATGGCCGGGACTCAAGGTCCTTTTTCTGCTAATTAGCGCGGTCGCCCTAGATGGAGCGCGGCCGCTCTCCTTGCTGTTTCCAGGTACGAATTTAGAGCCAAAACTGCAGAATTTCAACCCAAAAGTTCTAACCCATTGATGACCCTATTGTTCACAATCCCACTACAAAAACTCTCTAAATCCTTCATTATAATTTACCCAATACAACCCAACTCAATTAATTTCAAGGGATACATTAAGCTCTTCACCAACCATTATTTACCCAAATCAATTTCCATGGCAATTTCCCAATTTCACTAAACCCCAATTAGTAACTTCAACAATCAGCTGGGCTAGGTTTCACAACCAACAATTATACTTCAAAAAGCAATTGTAATATATCTATATGAACATGTATAGAAAGGAAAACATAACAACTTGCCTCAATTGAGTATGACAATGGAAAGTGTTCTTGGTTGGGTAGATGGAATCCTCAAGCTCCACTCATCCTTTTGGTGCCATTAATTTGAAGAAAGGGTAAGGATATAATTTATGGTGAATTTTTGAAAGAAATACTTGGTTTGGCTCAACAATGGAGTCTTCAATTGAAATGAGGAAGAAGAAAGAAAATCTGAGGTTTTCTTCTTCACATAAGGAGGATATTCAACCCTAATTACCATTTTGCCCCTTTACTAAGCTGAACCATTATATTAAAATTCACCTAGGTGTCATACTTGAAATCAAAGCACATCATTTAATATAATGACTAAATATTTACTTTCACTCATTTATCTTAACATAAAATAAATTAGTAACACCACTAATATATCATATAATTTATTTAAATAAGGAACTAATATATAAAATGCACTTTAAGATTAATGCCTATATTTTGGGTCGTGACAATCACTCCCCCTAAAAAAAAAATTCGACCCGAATTTTAAATGTAACTTACTAGGAAGATCGAAAAGCCATGGATACTTCCGCTCCATTTCTTCCTTAAGCTCCCAAGTGGATTCTTCAACGTCGTGGTTCCTCCAAACCACTCTTACTAGGGGAATGCTCTTAGTTCTCAACTTTTGAACCTTAGAGTCAATTACTTGGATAGGTTGCTCTACATAAGACATGTCCGGCTCAATGTCTTCCGGGATTTTAGGCAAGACATGAGAAGAGTCATAGACATACCTACGGAGCATCGAAACATGAAAGACACTATGCATCTTATCGAGGGAAGGGGGTAAGGATAGACGATAGGCAAGATTCCCAACTCTTTCCACAATTTCAAAAGGCCCTACGAATCTTGGAGCTAGTTTACCCTTTTTACCAAATCTCTTAATTCCCACTTTAGGTGAAACTCTCAAAAACACAAAGTCACCTATTTGAAACTCAAGGTCACGTCTTCGGTGATCGGCATAACTCTTGTATCTACTTTGAGCTGTCTTCAATCGTTCTCGAATCACTTTCACTTTCTCTACCGAATCTTGTACCATATCAACGCCCCAAAGCTTAGCTTCCCCGACTTCATCCCAACAAACCGGAGACCTACACTTCCTTCCATACAAAGCTTCATATGGAGCCATCCCTATACTCGACTGGTAACTATTGTTGTAAGCAAACTCAACGAGCGATAAGTGAACGTCCCAAGAACCCGAGAAATCAACCGAACAAGCCCGTAACATATCTTCTAAAATCTGAATCGTTCTCTCGGATTGACCATCAGTCTGAGGATGAAATGCCGTACTAAATCTCAAATCTGACCCCAAAGCCTTTTGTAGTGCACCAAAATGCGGAAGTAAATCTGGGATCACGATCTGATACAATACTAACCGGAACCCCATGTAATCTCACAATCTCGTCAATGCATAATTTCGCAAATTTCTCCATCGAATAGCTAATATTAATCGGTAAGAAAATAGAAGACTTCGTCAATCTATCTACGATCACCCAAATTGCATCATACTTCCTACTTGTTCTAGGTAATCCCGTGACAAAATCCATCGTGATATGTTCCCATTTCCACTCCGGAATAGCTAAAGGCTGAAGTAATCCGGCTGGTCTTTGATGTTCGGCTTTAACTTGTTGACAGGTAAGACACTTGGATACATAATCCGCTATTTCTCGCTTCATGTTATTCCACCAAAAATGTTGCTTCAAATTTTGGTACATCTTAGTATTTCCCGGATGAATAGTATACTTGGATTTGTGACTCTCTTCAAGGACTTGGCATTTAACTTCATCGACATTAGGTACACATAATCGGCCTTTATAAGTTAACACCCCATCGGAACTAAGAGAAAATTCCTTGAACTTCCCATCTACAAATCTTATCCACAATTTTTCTCAACTCCGGATCATCCTTTTGCGCCTCCTTTATTTGTTGAACTAAGGTTGGAAACATTCTAATATTTGCAAATATAGCCCCATGCTTTGACTCTCTAGGACACCAATCCCTAGCATCTTCCAACATTTTCCATTCTCGAACCATCATCGAAGCCACATAAGATTTCCGACTTATAGCATCCACCACCACATTCGCTTTACCCGGATGATAAGAAATGGTACAATCATAGTCCTTTAAAAGCTCCATCCATCTACGTTGTCTATTGTTAAATTCTTTTTGTGAGAAAAGGTACTTCAAACTTTTGTGATCCGTGAAAATCTCAAATTTGGCTCCGTAAAGATAGTGCTTCCATTTATGTAATGCAAAGACAATTGCCGCAAGTTCCATGTCATGAGTTGGATAATTCTGTTCACAAGAAGTCAATTTCCTCGAAGCATAGGCAATCACCTTCCCATTTTGCATTAAAACACACCCCAAACCCTCTTTCGAAGCATCACAATAAATAACTAACCCGTCGTTCCCATTGGGTAGCACAAGAATAGGGGCTGAAGTTAATCTCTTCTTTAACTCTTCAAAACTAGCTTGGCATTTCTCATTCCACACAAACGGTACATTCTTTCGAGTCAACGGAGTAGCAATCTTCGAAAACCCCTTTATGAACCTCCGATAATACCCGGCTAAACCCAGAAAACTTCGAATCTCGGTAACTGATTCCGGCCTCTTCCAATTAGCAACGGCTTCAATCTTAGAAGGGTCAACGGTAATTCCTCTCTCGGATACAATATGCCCAAGGAAGGAAACCTCTTTAAGCCAAAATGCACACTTACTAAATTTTGCAAACAACTTCTTCTCGTGGAGCACAGTTAAAACCATTCGCAAATGTTGTTCATGTTCCTCCCGAGATTTAGAATACACAAGAATATCATCAATGAATATCACAACAAAAGTATCAAGATAAGGGCTGAAAATTCGATTCATCAAATCCATAAAAACTGCCGGTGCATTCGTTAACCCAAATGGCATGACAAGAAACTCGTAGTGACCATATCTAGTACGAAAAGCAGTTTTAGAAACATCTTCGGAACGAACTTTCAACTGATGATACCCACTTCTCAAATCAAGCTTTGAAAAAACTTTAGCGCCTTGAAGTTGGTCAAACAAATCATCGATGTGAGGCAAAGGATATTTGTTCTTGACTGTCACTTGGTTCAATTGGCGATAGTCAATACACAATCTTAAGGACCCATCTTTCTTCCTAACAAATAGAAACGGTGCTCCCCACGGAGAGACACTAGGTCGGATGAACCCCCGATCAAGTAACTCTTGTAACTGAACTTTTAATTCTTTCAATTCAGCCGGGGCCATTCTATAGGGCGCCTTAGATATAGGGGTTGTCCCGGGAAGTAAATCAATACTAAACTCAATCTCCCTATCCGGAGGCATCTCATATTCCGAAGAAAACACATCGGGAAATTCTCTAACTACTCTCACATTTTCTAATTCCGGCAATTCTTTTGTGGTGTCTAAAACACTAGCCAAGAACCCGGTACAACCACGATGCAACAACTTTCTAGCTTTCAAGTAAGAAATAACACGAATGGTCCCTACTGAAGGAATAGCCTCAAAAAGGAACTTAGGCATATTCGGGACCGAAAATGTAACAGTCTTCTTACGACAATCCACTAAGGCATGATACTTGCTTAGCCAATCCATACCCAAAATAACATCAAAGTCATGTAGGGGTAACACTACCAAATCAGCAGGTAATACATGATCACAAATAAGCACATCACAAGCACGCAATACTTCATCAGTGATTAGACACTCTCCCATAGGAGTCGATACTTCTAGCACATAAGGCATAGACTCGGTAGAAATATGCAATTGAGATGAAAAATGCATAGACACATAAGAATGCGAGGAGCCAGGGTCTATAAGTGCGCGTGCTCTCATACTAGCTATAAAAATGGTACCTCCGATAACATTGGAAGAATCCGTTGCTTGACCTTGATTCACTGCAAAGACTCGGCCTTGAACTTTAGGCTTCCCCGAAGCATCCCTTTTCTGTCCCTGAGAAGTTCCGGCATCCCCGAATGGTTTCTTTGATCTTGGGCAATCCCTCTGATAGTGTCCAAGCTGTCCACAACTTACACATTTACCTTGTTTCAACCAACACACATCCTCTAAATGACCATCTTTCTTGCAATAGGCACAAACCTTCTTATTCACCCTTCCCGGAGTATACCCTTGACGCATAACATTGGACTGTCCCGGAGGCGGTCCTTGAAACTGTGAAGTCATACCGGGAATTCTTCTATTATCCTTACCTTGTTGGTGTCTATTCTGTCCTCCTCTATTGCCAAAACCTGTTACTTCCGTCTTCCTTTTATGTTCCTCGATATCGTGCTCCACATGATATGCCCGATCTATCGCATCTTGAAAATTCTGAAATTTGTGAGCCACCAACTGAATTCGAATCGCTGTTTTCAATCCACGAACAAACCTTGATGATTTCCTTTCTTCCGTTGCTACTAAATGAGGACAATACCTTGACAATGCGGTAAACTTAGCCACATATTGAGCCACCGTCATAAAATTCTACTCTAGGTTAAGGAACTCTATTTCTTTCTTGTCTTGATCCACGGTAGGGATGAAATGCTCTTTGAACCTCCTTACGAAATTCTCCCAAGTATAAGGGGTATGGGTTTCATCCCAACTTGCTTTGATAGTTCTCCACCAATGTTCCGCGGCCCCAGAAAACTTGTATGCCGTAAATCTAACCTTTTCTTCTTCAGTGCAAACTAACACATCAAAAATTTTCTCCATCGATTCTATCCACCTTTCAGCTTTAACAACATCCGGCTCCCTATCATATCCTATTGGTTTCATCTTCAAGAATTGTTCAAGTCCCATCCTAGGAGCGGCTTGTCCCCCACCTTGCCTTTGATCGTGCATTACTTTCATTGCTGCTTCTAACATACCACGGAACATCTCCCGAGTTTCTTCTCTAGTATTACCCTGGCCTGCCTGCCCCATTTGATTACCTCCACCCTCTGCCATGATGTATTAGTACCTGCAATAATCGTGAATCGTCACTCACTTAAACTTAACTACCCTCCTAGGTCACGTAGACACACTAGTCAAACCATAACCTAAGCTCTGATACCAACTGTCGCGCCCCCGACCCATGGACCTACTTGGCCACACGTTCGAGTCGCGAAAAGGAGACACCAAATATAAAAATAATCTTTTTCGAAAATAATCTTTCTAACTAATGAATATAAGAACCTGATAAATTTAAATAAAAGTTTGGAACGTTTCATAAAAGTCTACACCATTAACCATCTCAACTTGGGAACATAGTTCCAAATATATACAATACTTACGGTATCAAAAACTTAGTGATTACATAACAAACTTGGGTATACTATCCCTTGGTTTACATTTACATAATGTAACCACTAAACTCTTACCCCAAAATAACCACTTAAACTGGCGTCCTCCTCGATGTCTCAACCGGACCTATACCCTTGGCTCGCTCCTGTCTAAAACATTAAAAGGAACGGGGTGAGATAAATCTCAAACAAGTTTATATATGCAACAATATGACATGCATTTCACATAGAGCATTCATAGTTCATATAATTCACACTTATGATACAAAAGAATCAATTTATAATATCACCCAAGTGCATTAATTTAACACTTAGAAGGATACTAGCCAAGGTTTAAACACAAGGGTCATCCAACTCTGAGCAACAGCAACAGTTGATGAAGCGATTCCGGAACCATAATCACAACAAGATCATAGGGACTCCGACACTCAGTCGTATCCCCAGTGCAACTAGGACCATCTCCATAAAGAAGATGCCAGTTCACTAATCCCATCCATGGCCAATGGAGGGTAAAATCTGGGTTACCAATGTATAAATTATAATGAACTTGGCTTAGGGCCATTATAATCCCATAACATTGCCCGACAATCAAGTACCATATGGATTTCAATTAGTTAAACACAATAATAACATATTTGTTTAACCAAATAACGTATGATCCGAAGTAGGGATACATACACACCCAAAGCATTTCATACAATAACTTCATAATAAAGTATTCACCATATTTAGCACTAACGCTACCAATACATAATTCAATATGAGCATCTCATGCATTAATATGTTACTGTTATCTTATACTATGATTAAGGTGTGCTATGAGGTTAAAATAGTCTAAGTAATTAAGCAAGAGTAGTTTAGGAAATAGATTTGGAACAGGGCCCAGCGCGGCCGCCCTGGCCTGGAGCGCGGCCGCCCTCAATGGCCGGGACTCAAGGTCCTTTTTCTGCTAATTAGCGCGGTCGCCCTAGATGGAGCGCGGCCGCTCTCCTTGCTGTTTCCAGGTACGAATTTAGAGCCAAAACTGCAGAATTCCAACCCAAAAGTTCTAACCCATTGATGACCCTATTGTTCACAATCCCACTACAAAAACTCTCTAAATCCTTCATTATAATTTACCCAATACAACCCAACTCAATTAATTTCAAGGGATACATTAAGCTCTTCACCAACCATTATTTACCCAAATCAATTTCCATGGCAATTTCCCAATTTCACTAAACCCCAATTAGTAACTTCAACAATCAGCTGGGCTAGGTTTCACAACCAACAATTATACTTCAAAAAGCAATTGTAATATATCTATATGAACATGCATAGAAAGGAAAACATAACAACTTGCCTCAATTGAGTATGACAATGGAAAGTGTTCTTGGTTGGGTAGATGGAATCCTCAAGCTCCACTCATCCTTTTGGTGCCATTAATTTGAAGAAAGGGTAAGGATATAATTTATGGTGAATTTTTGAAAGAAATACTTGGTTTGGCTCAACAATGGAGTCTTCAATTGAAATGAGGAAGAAGAAAGAAAATCTGAGGTTTTCTTCTTCACATAAGGAGGATATTCAACCCTAATTACCATTTTGCCCCTTTACTAAGCTGAACCATTATATTAAAATTCACCTAGGTGTCATACTTGAAATCAAAGCACATCATTTAATATAATGACTAAATATTTACTTTCACTCATTTATCTTAACATAAAATAAATTAGTAACACCACTAATATATCATATAATTTATTTAAATAAGGAACTAATATATAAAATGCACTTTAAGATTAATGCCTATATTTTGGGTCGTGACAACTATAGGTTTGGTTTTAGGGTAAATAGCAAGGCTCTTAGCTTGGTAGTGAATTCTTTAGATTCGTATATGGGTTGAAAAAATAGGTTTTTCTTTGTAAGGAAGGATACTATAGAAGGTGGTGAAAAGGTGGCTTGTGAGTGGAAGAAGGAAGGTAGTTGTTTATTCTTATTACTTACCTGCACATCTTGTTACTGTATTCAGGTTGGCTAACACTTGTTTGCTTTTTTTTTTTTTGTAGTTTCCAAGTTGAGTGATCTCTTTCCAAAGCTGGATGATTCCCTAGAAATTGTCTAAAAGGTGAAGGCTCTAGCTGAAGAGTCTCGTAAATTTGTCCCACTGCCAGTTGCATTTGTCTCTGAAAGCGCTGGTGTGGAGGTTGAGTCTAACAAGCTGTTGGAAGAGTGTTCCCATAAGATGTCATCTGGTAAGCTTTTTCTTCCTTTCATCTTGTCTTTCTGTTTGTTTTTGTCTAATTGCCTTGCTTCTCCATTTTGTAGTTTCTCGTCCTCAAGTTGGCTTCGATGTGAAAGATATCATGTCCGGGATTAGGCCAAAGGTTGGGGTGAAGAAAGAAGACAGTAAGCCTCCTCTCCCAAAAGAGGAAAGCTCAGAAGAGAAAGCTGGAGGATGTAGAGATAGTTAGGGTGTTGAAGAAGGACGATTGGCATGCTGACAATGTGTTGGCCAATGCTGAGGATTTGACCAAGAAGGTAGTATCGTCTTTTTCTATGCCCAAAGTATTTTGTACAAAATTCTAAGAATTTTTAACAAGCAGACATTGAATCTGGTGGCCAATTTGGTCAAAGATGCGAAAATAAAAGATGATAGGATCAAGATACTTGACCAGAAGGTCAAATTTGAGGCGTTTAGAGCTACACAGGCTGAGAAACAAGTGGATGCTTATGCTGAAGAAATTGCCAAGTTGAAGGATAAGTTATCAACAACCACTGAGGAGCATGTGAAGGAGCTGGAGGCTACTAAAGAAAGGTTCATGTTTGATGCTAGTAAGACAGTAATGGAGAGCAAGATTGAAATGATCAAAGAATACGAGATGGGGCAACATGTCAAATGGAGTATTGAAGACGAGGTTGCCATAATGAACGCATTTTTAGACGAAGCTACTGATGTTGAAGAAGTGAACTCGAAGTCGCAAGATGTTAGTAAGGATGAACAAGTTGATGACACTTAGGAAGAAGAGAAGAAGGAAGGTTGAAAGTCAGGTATGTCTCTGTCAGCTTCAAAAAACAATTTTCTTTATGTTTTAACGTTTTAAATTTTAACTGAGGGGGTGTCCTCATAAACAACTTTATGGTTCTCATAACTTAATGTTTTTTGCCGAGGGGTTTGTCCTCGCTTAGATGGTGAAATTATTAGGTTGTAATGATTTTTGATGTCTGTTTTAGACATGTACTTTGCTCGTTTTTGTGGCTAGTTATTATGAACATGCTAGTTAGGATCAGGTTGTTGATCCATTTTTGGAAAAATATTATTACTTTTTTAGAAAGAGTTTTTCAAATGTGTGACAGGTAACAAGTTAGTTGTTACCAATTTTGGTAATCTGACTTAAATGGAGAGAGATGTTTATCTTTTTGAACCTTGTGTTCTTTATGGTAACATGCTGATATTACAACCTGATGTTTCAACTTGAGTTCATAATTTCAATTAAGTGTAAGAAGGTAATCAATATGTTCGTAACATATTGGTCCACCCACTCCCTAACTAAAACATAAAAAACGTGCGCCCAGGCGAAGGTGTAAATAACCTTAAACAACTTATGAAAGATGTAAAATCTTTAGACCTCTGGGAAGGTGCATACCTTACAGCTTGAATGAGTATTCGGATATATATATATATCTTTCTTCGAGTTGGGCCCATCATGTTGCAACTTGTAAACCCTTAGTATAATGTCGTGATAACTTGGGATTATCTAGAACTTGATACATAAACTTGCTACTTTTACAACATGAACTTGAACATGTCGACCATTTTATCTCTGAGTACCAAATTTTAGTAGCCTTGCAGAACAGAAATACGTTAGGGGGGTGTCAAGTTAGCTAACTCCTAACTGACGTTTTGATCAGCAAGAGTTAGAAAATTAAAGATTGACTTGAAATAACAAAGTTGAAATACACGTAACAACTCATACCTAATTTGAAATTGAATACAACTTACCTGAGGCGGACCATATTCCAATTTTTAAGAATTTTCGTACGGTTGGTAGGTTATATGCCCCTTTTCCCGCTCCTTTAGGTTGTTCGTTATCATTTGTTATCCCTAACTTGGTTACTTCTCAACGTGTTTGCAACTTGATATATTGGTGATAAGTTGAGGGAATGGCCTTTACGGAGAATGTTTCGTAGAGCTCTCCTGTTTGCCAGGTTATCGATGTTCATCATGTCGACAGTCGAATAGGATGCCCCTCCAACACCTGGCTTTCACTCACTGATCCGGTTGATCACCTTGGCTGGGACTGGAGGAGTTGTTGGAGTATCAGCTTGTTGCCCCCGGTTGCTCATAGCAAACATCGACCTTTTGTTGGAGGTAAGACAAGGTGTTTTAATCTTGCCCCCAGAAAACTCAGGAGCGGCGCTCCTATTGTTGGCTTATTCTTGTCTCAACTTGTTATCTCCCATCCTGATGAGTCTTTCCATCTTGATTCTAACCTCTTCTGGTTTTATGTCAGTAATCAACATTAATTCCTCAAGGGGGGGGATACTTCTCGAATCCCATCCTGAAGGTATCAATCGCTGGTAGATACGCCCATGGAGAGAACGTCAACAACTTCTTCATTGAGTTTGCTTAAGTGGTCTTTTAATGATTCACCAGGTTGTTGAAACCTATTTCCTCTTGGAAGAGTTATCCCGGGCGTGTTCATCACCACTTCTTTTAAGTCCTGCGACTGTCTTGTTGCGCTGTTTCCTACATCATGATCAACAACAGCGGGTTAAGCATTACAATTAAAAGGTGGCTTAGCACTCCCTGATGATGGTCCTTGAATAGGGTTTTTAAACGTTGATGAGGTGGTTGGGATGCCCCCATAGTTAATGGCCACAATGATAGTGGTTATGACAGTCGGCGGTAAGAATCTATATTATCAGCTTATGCCCATGCTTTTCTATTAAACGTGAATCTTTCTGGTTGGTTTGGAGAGAACACGTTGGATGCGGCAGGGGGATTCTTGAAGAACTCTTTGTAGGGCATTCTGACGGTATCGACTGGCATCAACACCTGTCGCTTTGGTTTGCACACTATGTTTGTCAAACTGAAGGTGAGACATGCTTGAATTTCTTATGAAGTTTCGACTGGGCCTGCAGAGGCGCTAGCATATTGGCTTGAGGTTATTCCATACATCTTGAATCTTTTCGACAATCCAAAAAACCATTGATTCCTACAGACGCCAAACTGTTTTGGTCAAATTCAAGCAATTCAACTTTAAAGATAAAAACTGGGTACAATGGAATATGATAAGCTAAATTCAAGATGTAAAGACAAAGGAATTAACGAGGAAAGCCCTTGAACAACTTTTTCGCGCGACATAAAACCTCGAAAAAGTGGAATATTATTAGTATGGTGGTTGGAGCCTGAGTATGTTACATAGAGTATTGTTAATAGTGAGTGTGTGTACATGTGTAGATCTGATTCTACTTAAATAACATGCAAAAGTAACGAATATAACAAGTTTAACTCCATCCCACTTTTTTCTCCTAGAAATCCGTAGGAAGTTGATAATGACCTATTTTGACGAAGTCTTAATGGGTATTGACGATCTTTGACTTTGTCTTTAGTAATGACCCCTGAAAAATAGGACAATGACAGCTTTGCACTACGCTTTGCATCCATGTTGTATTTGCCAAGTTGTTAGTTCAAGATGTAGGATTAGGATGTAGTACCAGGTTGTAACATGTTGGATGTGATTTTCTACCCTAAACAGAACTCATGTTTCATAATTTGATTTTCGTTTTTCAAACCAAAATTTCTGTCTGAAAGAGTGAGTATTTAAGAAACATGTTTGTTTCCTATTTCGAACCAAAAGTTGTTTCCTATTTCGAATCAATGACATACATTTGGTAAGTTGATTTTGTGACTTTCATGGAAGATTTATAATTGTCCTATTATGAAAAGAACTTTGTTAATATTGTAAATATCTTTTATTTATGTACATATATTTATATTAGGACTAACCTACTAACAAAATCTCTTTCCTTGTGAGTGTGCTTTATATTTCCTTGTAGGAATTGGAAAACTCACATAAGGAAGGTGTTGGATTCGTGAAGATCTTCTCAAGGTGCATATAAATACAAGTGATCATTACAAAGAGAAGACAGAGCTTTAGAGATTTATTTGAGAGACAAATTCCTTTGTTCTTCGCGTTTCATCGTTGTGTTTTAGGTTGTGAGTGAAGGTTGTGACATACATTCGAACTCACATCTAGGTTTTAATCAAGTTCTTTGTTTTACTTCTGATTGGAATAAAGTCTACTTGTGAAAGGGAGTCTGTTCTTATCATTGAAGGTGATTAGAACTTGTTTAGTATTTTAGTTTTCACTAATTCGTGTTTTTGTAAGCAACACAATTTTCAATAGTGAAAAGTTTTTGTTCATAAGACTAGTTTGTTGGGATCAAAACCAGTAAACGTATATAACTCTTGTGTTTTATTATTATTTCGCTGCTTTAATTGTGGATGTGTGGACAGTTGTGTGTTACATCTGTACTCACATTCGTGAACTGTTGAAGTTGATTGTGCTTCTTAGCTACACGAAACTTTCAATTGGTATCAGAGCCAACTCTCAAAATATTACTGAGTGTTGATCCAGAAAGTGTAGTCAAAATGGAATGCCAAAATCACCAAAACAGGCCTCCTGTCTTGGATGGCACAAATTAGTCTCTTTGAAAGTCTAAGATCCGTATTTACATAAAAGGAATTGATGAAAGGGCATGGATGTGTATCCTTGTGGCCTGGCAACCTCCTACTCTGGAGAAAAGGCTGAATCTGGTGTTAGTGAGTCTGTTTTTGAGAGGAAACATGAAGAGAGGTGGACTCTTGATGAAATACATGCTGCTAATTATAATTTGAAAGCAATGGGTGCTATTTCCAGCCATGTTTCTGAAAATATGTACAAACTCATCACTAATGAAAGCATTGCAAAGAATGCTTGGGATATCTTACAAATGCAATGTGAGGGGATTCCAAGTATAAAGGCTACTAGGCTTAGAATCTTAATGGATATATTTGAACTTATTAGAATGGAGGAGACAGAGGATATTGTCTCCTATGCTGCTAAAATTCATGAAATTTCCAATGAATGCACTAGCCTAGGAGAGTCAATTTCGAATGCTAGATTAGTCAGCAAAATCTTAAGGACTTTGCCTGAAAGTTTAATATCAAGGTTGCTGTCATTGAAGAAACTAATGACACCAACACTGTCGATTTGGACAAAATTGTTGGAATCCTAACTGTCTTTGAGCTTAATCTTGAAGCTCAACAAAAGAACAAGGCAATAAGTATTGCCCTTAAAAGTTCTGCAGCCATTCCAAAGGAAATAGCAGACTTTTCCTCTGAAATTAATGAATCTAATCTTGAGGAAGATGATGTGGCTATAATCACCAAGAAGTTCAATTCTATTTTGAAAAACAAAAGGAGAAACAAGTTTCCTAGAAAAAACTCTCAGGATTTAGAGAAACAAGAAGATAATCCTGATGAGGGGTTCAAAACGAAAAGTTTTGATAACAAGAAATCCTCTGATTTTGTGCAATGTAGAGCATGTCGTGGCTTTGGTCACTTTGCTAATGAGTGTGCTAACACACTTAAGAAAAGGGGAATTAGTTACACTGCTGCTTCGAGTGATAGTGAGGATGATGAAGTATTTGCTAACATCTCTGCGTTTGAATCTTCCTCTGTCTGTTTTAATGCTTATACTACAGATACAACTGAAGAAGAATTTTCTAAAGCTGATCTGGAGACGAATGTGGATACAAATGTGTACATATCCGAACTCACATTCGAGCAGACCTTCATCTGTTTCTCTGTAAAAGAAGATTCAGATGATGAAGATAGGGACATACCCTATAAAGAACTCTTTGCAACCTATAAGGAACTCCAAGGTATGTTATTACTGCTTTATGTCTAACATAGTGGGATACCTTGACTTAGATTGGGCAGACAATTTTGATGATAAAAACATCTGTGCTCGATGTTCCTACTTTGGTAACATCCTTGATTCCTGGTATAGAAGGAGAAAAAGTTATTTCTCCTTGTTCACAGCCAAGGCTAAATATGTTGCCCTTGGATGTTTATGCACACAACTGCTATGGATGAATCAAATGGTGAAAGACTATGAATTGAATAGCAAAATATTGGCTGCTTTTTGTGATAACAAAAGTGCCTTAGACATATCTAAAAATCCTGTCCAACATTCTAGAACAAAACACATTGATATCAGACATCATTTCATTACGGATCTTGTAGAACAAAAAACTGTGTGTCTGGAATTTGTTGGGACTGAAAATCAATTGGCTGATATATTTACAAAGGCATTAGATTTGGAGAGATTTTCCTTCTTGAGGAAGTCTCTTGGCTTGTGTGATATTTAAGGCTGTGTGCACAAATGTGCACACATCCACTGACACATCTGTATATTATCTAACTGAAAAAAATAAAATATCATGCATTAGCACAAAATATCTCAGTGTGGTTACTTGTGAGTTTTCATCTTTGACATTTTCTGATCACTTAATTGTAGGCATTTCTTGTTCATGTTGTCTTTTGATAACTTGATATAATCATGTTGGATATCTCACAGTGGGTGCCTTAAATCTATGAGAAACAGCTGCTTCACCCATTGTATGAAGCCAAACCATTGTGAACAAGAGATTCTCAAGAGAAAGTTTGAAATCAATCTTGAAAATATCATTGGGAAAAAGGGCTATCTTTGGAAAATAAGTAAAGTGAAAGCTACTCAAAAATGCAAATATCCACAATAAAAAAAAATGGGTGGATGCATCCTAGAGGCTGTGCAGATTGGATTATTGCTCATTGACTTTTTGTGATTTAAATGCGTCTCCAAATGTGACTCACATCCTATGCCACATCTGAAGTTGAGATTTTTTTCCTTCACATGTGTGACTGCATCATGCTAGACATACTGCATTTCAGGTCATATAGGGTGCTTTGTAAATATGCTAGTTAATTTATTTTCATTCTTAATTTATTCTTTGATTTAACTTGTTTTTGTTTTCCAAAATCTCCCATGAAAAAGAAAGGTGTGTATCAATCCTCATTGGAAAAGGAAGGACAATTTCAAAGGGATTATGTGGAAAAGATATGGCTGAAGTCATTTCTTGTTACCATAAACGGTATGCAATATTTTGATATCTCTTAATCCCTATTTTTTCGTGATTTGTTGTGTGTGGTAATATCAAGGGTTTTATAGCCGTTGTGGACTCCTTTTTTTTGTTGCAATTTTGAGTCCTATTTGAGAAAGGAATCCATGTTTGAGTGGAAAGGGGGAGTTGTGAGTATTTATGTGGCACAACTCTTGTCACATCTCTTTAAACCTCACTGTATTTTTTTCTCCTTTGCCCCTATTTTTTCTCTCTTACACACATGCACCATATATTTCTCTCTCTCTGTCTGTCTAAATAATCTGCAGAATCAATGGAGCTGAAGCTGTGGATGTGGGTCAGAATGTGGCCACATCTTGTCACACATCTGCAACTTCTTTTGATCAAATGGAAGCCCTAGATGCAAAATTTGCTGCAGCTGATGTCCTCTCCACTTGTCACGACCCTAAACCTAGGCACATTTTGGTTACACGTGAAGCACGTGGGGTTGGGTTTGCATTGCATCTCATCCCTTGCTTGTTGGCATTTGGTTTGGTTATGTGTTCATTTTGATATTTTGGTTGAACTATGTGATGTTAGATGTTATTAAAGTGATTTTATCATATAATTTCTAAATAATGGAAATGGGAGAATTGTGTAGTTAATTGATAACACATGAAATTTTGAATTGAAAGTGTTATAAAATGGTTGAGGAGCTTGAGTGTAACTTCAACCTTGAGGTAGTTGTTGGTTGATTTTCAAACTTGGAGGAGCTTGGTTGTAAATTGTTTTATATAAATCTCTTTAAGCTTCTTTAAGAAGCCTTATGAATTTCCCTCAGTCTTCTCCATGGTTTTTACGTTCTAGAAAGAGCCAAACCCTAGTTTAACTTCTAAAAATCCCAGAAATTCATTTCGTGAGTTGTTGTTGATTCCGTCTTCGAATTATTGCTAAGGAAGGTGTTTAGGGCTAGAAGAGCCGAGTATATCTTCTTTTTATTTTGGTAAAATTTGGTAAGTTGTTATGATTCCGTTCTATACTTGTTCATGCTTGGTTTAATGATGTTATTATGAGTATATGATGTGTTTTTGACAAGTTTATGGCTTGTAAAATGATGAACCATGAGCTGAAAATGAATAGGGTGAAAGGTAGTAAACTAGGGGTTGATTATGGATCAAGGGAGGTTTGGTAATTGGTAAGGGGTGGTATGGCATGAAGAATGGTTAATTAGGTGCTATAATAAGGGTAGAGTGAAGTTGGAATAACCCTACTTGAGCTAGACCAAGATCTGGAAGGGTTGTTGTTGTTGCTGATGAACATCAGTTTCTGAGCTTGGGCACGACTCGTGCCCTGAAGCACGAGTCGTGACCTGACTTCATGAAGTCGTGCGACACTTCATGACTGGTGGGAACAGTCGTGCTCAATCCCAGGACAACTGTATCTGGTGGGGGTGTAATAGGGCACGAGTCGTGCCCTACCCTGCAGACCTTGAACAGTTTTTGAAGCCTTGAAAACCTAGTCTAATGGGCATGTAATGGTACACTCTTTAACTAAGCATCTAGTACAAGTTTAGTACTATATAGTGGAACTTGAAATGGCCTAAAATAATATTGGGAAGAGCTTTAAATATTGTCTTAAAAAGGGTTGAGAGGCAATTGTACAACTTGAACCAAAGTTCGTAAAACTTGGTATTTGAACTTGGAACCTTAAGAGAAGGTGTTTAATGTTGTATTGTGAATGCGTAGGGTTACTTATATGATATTGTATCCTTACGTGATGACCTTTATAGGGTTATTTGTCCTTATAGTGCATAAAATGTGTAGTGCACTATTTACTTGGTTTGGACAGGAGTGGTAATACCCTGTTACTGGTTTATATATTGTGTAATGAATATGTAGGACTTATGTGATATATTTTGTGCCATAAGTGTTTACATGTTCATAGTTGGTTATGCACATAGTGTCTAAATATGTGTTGCACTGTTTTATTTGTTGAGCATGAGTATTAATACCATGTCATTAGATTGTTGTTATTCAATAGTGTTGAAATATATGTGCACTATTGTGATTGGTTTAACATGAGTTGCAGTACCATGATATATATATATATATATATATATATATATATATATATATATATATATATATATATATATATATATATATATATATATATATATATATATATATATATATATATATATATATATATATATATATATATATATATATATATATATATATATATATATATATATATATATATATATATATATATATATGTTGATGTCCCAGGGGGTGGACTTAATTTCAAGTATCTGTTAAATGCTTGAATATGTTGTATCAGCTGATCTTCGGGGGTATAAGGAATGCGAGCACTTATGAGAAGATATTTCATAAGGTGTTTGGATTGCCTTGTACTTGTCACCGTTCACTCCCTTCTGTGGCCACTAGGGGTGGACATGGTTCGGTTTGGTTCGGTTTGGAAGGAATTTGGAGACCAAACCGCTAGTACTTGGTTTGGGAAAATCCCAAACCAAACCGAACCATAGAAAATTTCAAACCAAACCAAACCAAACCACCTCGGTTTGGTTCGGTTCGGTCTCAAACCACGGTTTCATAAACGGTTCAAATCGTGGTCCGAACTGCGGTCTAGACCGCTATCCGAACTACAAACCTGTCCAACTAAAAGTGTTGCTCTTTACATATTTTTTTTATCAAACTAGCAATCATATATATTAAACATAAAACACAAATACTACTATCCAAATATGAATGAGTTTTAGTAAACTGAAAGTTCGTTGTTCTAACAAGTACAACAAAAGAAACCATCTCAAAACAAATTACAAGACATTGTCTAAAATAAAGATACAAAATTACAAATTCAAGATTCAACCATTTAATGAACGGCTAGGATTTTGGTTCAAGAATTTCATGGTTCGGTTTCGTGGTTCGATTTCACGGTTTGGTTTCACGGTTACAAACCGCGGTTCGGTCTGAATCGGTTTGGTTCGGTTCGGTTTGGTTCGGTTTTGAGGTTCGAGACTGCGAGCTAAACCGAACCACACGGTTTATTAAATTTTCAAACCAAGCTAAACCATTTATAGAAAAAAACCAAACCAAACTGCGTGGTTTGGTTCGGTTCGGTCTCAAACCGCGGTTTGAACCGAACCATGTCCACCCCTAGTGGCCATGGAGAGGGGGTTCAGCTTCTGTGGATAGGCACGACCGTTAACAAGATAGCGAGGTAGCTTATATGGATCTCTGTAAGGGGTCGTATAAGATGTGGATATGCACTAGCAGTTCACAAAAAGAGAGGAGTATAACTCCACTGTAGTACTACATATGACTCAGATGGGAAAGGTAAAGGGAAAGGTAACGTAAAGTGTTTACTATTTTCCCAATGTGATTGAGCAACCTGTTTGGTGTTGCATATTTGTATTGAGCAACCTGTTTATGTGTTGCATATGGTATGGCATATTGTTGCATACATAATAGCTTGCTGAGATTTTATCTCACCTCTTCTCCCTTTATTGTTTTAGATCCCGCTGAGACAGGAAGACCGGATCAGTGAGGCCGGGGAAGGAGTTTGGACATCTTTTGGTTGTCGGGGTATGTGTTGACTTGGGGAGTTGGGATTGTCTTGGTTGTTATTCTTTTGAGGAAAGGTTTTGTATATAAAAATTTCATAAACATGTTTCAGTTGAGTTATGTTGTAATTCAGTTTGGAATTGGTTGTTTGTGGTTGGCTTGTGTAAGCCTTACTAGTTGTATAGTTTGTGAAAGCAGGTTGTGTTTGGTTTCAAACAGGTTTATATATCGCCTCCGTGTAGAGAGGTTATGTTGAAATTGTTTTGAAAATGAGTTGTATACTTTTCAAGTTAAAGTAAAGAAAAGTTTTTTTGGAAATCGTATTTTGGGACTCTCCATACTGGGACACGAGTTTATAGGTCTCGGGAGTTGGGTGCCCTCAATGCTCAACTGATTGCCTCCCAGACACATGCCAAGAACCGTAAGGCTTTGAAGGTGGATCTCCAGAAATGGGAGACTACACTTTCTAATCAAAAAGGGAGAGAAAAAGAAAAGGATGGATGAGAATGATACTGATGATGTCTTTGCTGAAGTTGGGATGCTTAAACTCAGGGAGAGTTCTACTGTTTGTTCTTATCGGTGAATGAAGCATCAACAGGTTTGCTTTGCTTTTGATATTTGTTAGTATTGCTTTTAATATTTGTTATTTTAAAAATTGGTCTGTAATCCCTAAATACATTACTGAATGGTTGCTTTAATCTATATTTGTTGAACTGCAAGTTTTAGTACTAACCTGTTTATGCAGTTTTGTGTGAATGTGTTGACACATCTGCACACACATCCATTCAGGGAGAGTTTTTCATTTCTGAAAATATTGGTCATAATGTGATCATCATAAATCTTTGGTTTTGACCAGAAAGTCTAAAATAGGGGGAGATTGAAAGAGTGAGTATTTAGGAAACATGTTGTTTCCTATTTCGAACCAAAAGTTGTTTCCTATTTTGAATCAATGACATACATTTGGTAAGATGATATTGTGACTTTCATGAAAGATTTATAATTGTCCTATTATGAAAAGGACTTTGTTAATATTGTAAATATCTTTTATTTATGTACATATATTTATATTAGGACTAACCTACTAACAAAATTTCTTTTCTTGTGAGTGTGCTTTATGTTTCCTTGTAGGAATTGAAAAACTCACATAAGGAAGGTGTTGGATTCGTGAAGATCTTCTCAAGGTGCATATAAATACAAGTGATCAACACAAAGAGAAGACAGAGCTTTAGAGATTTATTTGAGAGACAAATTCCTTTGTTCTTCATGGTTCATCATTGTGTTTTAGGTTGTGAGCGAAGGTTGTGACATACATCCGAACTCACATCTAGGTTTTAATCAAGTTCTTTATTTTACTTCTGATTGGAATAGAGTCTACTTGAGAAAGAGAGTCTGTTCTTATCATAGAAGGTGATTAAAACTTGTTTAGTATTTTAGTATTTTAGTTTTCACTAATTCGTGTTTTTGTAAGCAACACAATTTTTAATAGTGAAAAGTTTTTGGGCGTAAGCCTTGTTTGCTGGGATCAAAATCAGTAACGTATATAACTCTTGCGTTTTATTAATATTTCGCTGCTTTAATTGTGGATGTGTGGACAGTTATATGTTACATCTGTACTCACATCCGTGAACTGTTGAAGTTGATTGTGCTTCCTAGCTACACGAAACTTTCACGGTCACTCCATTAATTTGAAGTTAATTAAAACAAGAGCCGCTTGAAAGAAAGGTAAAGGTAATTGGTGTAGAGATTGTAGTTTTGGTTTTTCGAGTCCATTATGAAACAAAGCATGTTTCAACTTTGCAGAAAACAACATTTTATTCATCAAATTCAGCTATAAATTCAGATTCATAGTGAGCGTTCCATAAAAAAAAAAAAAAAACTTATGTGAAAACAAATCTTCTTGTTAAAGTATATGGCATACCATTGTCATACAGTATGATATTCTATAGAAATTAGAATACAGATCTTGTTGCAATAATGGTCTTTAGAAAAGAGAATACTCCCTCCGACCCAGCTCAGTGTAAACTTTTGGTCAACTTTGACCAACTTTGACCAATAATTTAAGGCCATAATAATGATCCTAATAAAAATTTAAAAATTTGTTATTGTATCACGCTTAATAATATTAACAATAACATTTTTGGATTTTTATTAGGATCATTATTATGACCTTAAACTATTAGTCAAAAGTTGATCAAAGTTGACCAAAAGTTTACACTGGGCTGGGACAGAGGGAGTATATAATATAAAGATGATCAATCCCGGTGCAAATTTAAATAAATTCAGTATTTGTTTGATTCTCACACAATACATACGGAGTATAAATCCAAAATAGATGTGAAAAGTAATTTTTGATACAACTATGTTTCTCTGTCTAACTAGGGACTTATATTTTGTTTCATCTTCTCTAGTTCCATAAGTTACTGAAATCGTTAAGATTCTTCGTGACTGTCATTATCTGACAGCTACTCTTTTTATTTATTTATTGTAATCTAAGGATTATTTGCATGTCACTTTGTGTAATGGCATCTGTTTGCCGATAAACATGTTCCAGAAATGCTGTGCGGAAATGTCAGCGTTAAGAGTTTTACAGATTCAACTAAACCAATAACGTACTGCATAAGGTTTTGTACTTTTGCCTTCATTGGGTGTACATAATTTAACGTATGATAGAACAATTCGAAGAATCACAATGCCTTGTCACATACTCCATTATCAACTGATTACAAGCGTATAAAGAAAAAAAATACGGAAAAGGTATAAAAAGAAAAGGGCAATTCTAGTCTTTTTGCATGATTATAACTTGGAAAAGTAACAAAAATTGCTTCAAAAAACAAGTTTCAACTCAAAAAAAAAAAATAAAAAAAATCTATAAATAGCCATGCCTTTCCCTCAAACCAGATATAATAACATTTTAAGAGTGATCAATTTAAGAGAAAAAACATGATATTTCCCAGCAGAAGCATACTTCTCTTTGTAGCACTGGTGGCCTTGCTGAATGTAAGTTGTCTGCAATGTTCTGCTGATCCCACAGACGGATTCACCAACGTGCCGCTAACAGATGCTAATTTTGAACTCCAAAAGCCATATAACATTCCACTCAGGGAACGTTACAGCTTCCTAAACGGAGTTCACAAGCTATGGGTTTATGCTGATGATAAATCACACAGCCCCAACAGTGGGACTCAACCACGCACTGAAATCCGCATTACGGTAATTAATCCCTCTTACTATCTATCTTTCTCGATCCGGATTTAGGACCTGTACAGTTCAATTGCACATGACTTCTATATTAAATCAGTTACATTTTATAATAACATGAGTAATATTTTACTGCCGTGCAAGAACATTAGAGTAACACGAGTTACATATTATAATACTCCCTCCGCCCCGAAATGATCTTCCTACTTTTTCTGTTGTTAATATGAAGGTACTTTGAGCAATAATTTTACGTTAGTTAATTTATCCTAATGAACAACTAAAATTGTTATTGATAGTATTTATAATGGTGTATCAATAAAAAGTTTTAAATATTCATTGGGATAAATAATTAATCTAAAATTATTGCTCATAGTACCTTCATATTAACAAAAAAAAAAAAAGTAAGAATATCATCATGGGACGGAGGGCGTAACATCTGTGCAATTGGACTGCATGCGCATGCCCCAAATCCCTCTTTCCTTACTTGTAGTACTTTATAAAGAGAGGGCAGGTTTGTAACTTTACTATTCATGCAGGGCCATGACTACTCATCTGGAGTTTGGCAATTTGAAGGGTATGGTTTTGTGCCCAATGGAACAACAGGTCCTAGCATTGTGCAGATCCATGGTGCCTCCCACGACTCGTCTACTATAATCTTGAGAATATACAATGGGGAGATAAGGTACTATAGCGGGGATCTGATAGAGACGGATATGTACGATAAATGGTTCAGGGTTAATCTAATCCATGATGTTGATGAAGGAAAGGTGACCGTTTTCATCAATGGAGTACAGAAGTTTGAGACAAATGATCGTGGACCAGCGGATCTTTACTTCAAATGTGGAGTTTATGCTGCACTGAAAGATATAAGTTACTATATGGAATCAAGATGGAGAGACATCAAGTTATACAAAAAGTGATTTTTAACTAAATATACTATGAAATGAAAGAAATGTATCGTTAAATTTGAGCAGGGTGCATATGTAAATGTGTTCATACATGTAAAAGATGTTCTTGTGTGTTTTATAGTAAAGATCATGTTCCATATTTTGCTGTTATAATTTTCATGTCGACCATTGTGAATGAACTAAAAGATCTGACAATGTGAAGGTAATGAATTAGCGATACGTAGAGCAGATTACTCAGGGAAAACAGATTTCATTGAGTCAAACCTTAATGACCGATATAGTTTCCAAATTAACTGGAATTAGAAGGTTTCGGGTATTTGCCTATGACAAACCATTCAAGCCTGACAGTGACACCAGACCACGCACTGAAGTACGCATTCAGGTATAATCCATCTATGTTTCTATTTATCTTTCTACCTAATTAGCAATTAGCTAGCAAGTAATGCACTTGACCATTTTTTCTAGAACGAGTTATTTGAACCAGTTAGTGATCGAGCAGAGGTCAGTGAAGTCTACTATCAAGTGGACCCCACTGACCTCGCAACATGTGATCACTATTTGTTCCATATTTCTCTCTCCCCCAAAAAATTCTTGTACCTGTCTTTGCTAGTTATAGGGTTAATTTCATTCCCCACCTAGTATATGGTTTGGATGAGTCTCACCACCCCTTCGGTTGGGTTTTGTCTCACTGTCCCCTTTTGTTGACTTTATTTACATTAAATGACTATTGTACCCATTAAGTATTCTTGTACAAAGTCCAAATGCAAAATTAGTTACTAAAGATTGATGCAGTCGAAGAGTTGGCGTTCGAGTTTTTAGATGCGTTCGACCGTAACAGGCGTAACTTTTGAGTCCGGAGGAGTTACGGGACGCACAGCATATCAAAACGACCGTATTTTCGAGACGAACAAAAGTCATAAATAAGCCAAAAAACGCTTCTAAGGGCCTCAAACGGCCTTCTGAAGTTTTTTATCCGTTTTTATTGTTTTGGACCTTTTCGTAATTTCGCAGTTTTAGGGTTTCTTTTCAGAAGGTTTTTTTCGCAGACTTTATATACTTTATGTTAGGGTTTTGAGAGGCAATTTATGCCCTTTTTTGAATACAATCGTTTTCATGTTCCAACGTGTAGTCTTGATTAATTTCGACTGCTGTTGAAGGATTGATTCGCGTATTGATTAATTTCTATCCGTAATCAATCATCTATCTAAGCTTCCGTTACGTCAAAGATTTAGGCATAAAATAGTCATCTTATTCCAATAAAGTTGACCAAAAGGGACAGTGAGACAAAACCAAACCTGGGGGAGTACTAAGACTAATCCAAACATGAAAAGTGAGATTAACCCGCTAGCTATATGTAATTAGATATTTGTTATGGAAAAAAATCAGTTAAAGGTCAATTGTAGTTTACTGATGCACATGAATATGAACTCAGGGCCTTGACTACTCCATCTGGTGTTCATCAATTTGAAGGATACAGAGCCTGAACTCTGTTTTTAATTTTCTCTTACTTATTGATAGGCGTCATGTACTTGAGTTGACCTGTAAAATTATCCGATCCTCTAAACATGAAAAAAAACAAACTGAAAATGCGTGTACACACGAGCGCTTTTTTGTATACTAGCTCCATCAAAAGATAAACAGGACAACCATTCTTTAATTTGTTATGCAACTGAAGCAAAACAAAACACGAGATGCAGATTCAGTGATCTAGTTCAGATGTGAACAAGAAACACTGCAGTTAAATCATAATGTGCCTTTTGCCGGAAAAGGCATCTTCTTATGAGAAAAAACATGTATAAATGACAACATCACCACAGTTTTAATTTCCTTCCCTCGCTAACTAACAAAGTAACCATCCTCAAAGTGTAACGACCCCAAAATCCATACATAATAATAATACTTAATTTAATAATAGAATAGCCTCCAACGGCTACTAAAACCATAATTCAAAAGTACTAACCATTATTTGAAATAAACTTAAATGCGGAAAACGGTAATAATCTCTACGGCTAGTACAAACCACTAGCTCGAAACACTTAATATTCTAAAATAATTATTTGAACTCCAAAAGCCGCTAATCCATCAAACACGCAGCCAATCCTCTCCAATCATTTATTACCTGGGAGGGGAAAGAATATGAAAGGGTGAGCGAACAAAGCTCAGTAAGTTCATACGGGGTCTCTTCGGTTTCTAAGAAGAGACGACCGGAACGAACGGAGTTTAATAATATATCAATGAAAGGATGACATGTACAATAAATAGTTTTGGTACTGAGAATGCCAAAGAAGGGTACTTTTTCAAATAACAAGTAGTGGCACTTTTACAATAACAGATAGAACTTTATACACACTTGTCCGTCAATTCCAAGTAATTGTGCACCTTTAATCTAGGGTGACTCCGATACACACATTCGGTGATCGTTGAATAAGAAGATCTACGCCTTTAATTTAAGGCGCCCTTATTCTCGAATAAGAGAATCTACGCCTTTTATCCGGGCGCTCCCTTATTCTGATTATATCATGATAATCACATCTATAGAATTTAGGTCATTTCATTCTGACTAGACCATTTCATTCTATAGTGAGGTCATTTCAATCTGACTAGACCTTAGGTCATTTCAATCTGTCTAGACCAATTTATTTAACTTTGAGACCATTTCAATCTGTCTAGGCCTTAGGTCATTTCAATCTGTCTAGACCAAATACATATAGAGTCCTCATCAATTGGACAATTTAACATCATATATTCATAGTGTTCATGGTACGAGAACACATAAGTCAATTTCAATTCACATAGATACACATTGAACAAAAACGCATCAATGGTAAGATATTCCAAAACGTTCATAACGAGGGAATACAAATGAATAACTATCGGCCACTTGGTAGTATACAAATCATCAATAGGAAATTCTATAACAAAGGAGATACATTCAAATACTTAATGAACGTAATCCCTTACCTCGGTCTAACTTCTTGGACCGCTCTTCCCGTGCGTATCTACAAACACGTAAGAGTAATTTAGTATTCGCATTTGTCGTTAACTATTCTTTACTTAGTTAAATCTTATGCGTTAACTTCTTCCTTTTCTTTATTTAGTAACTTTCTAAATTTAGAAAGTTTCTATTTTAGGAACTTTCCTTATTTGAAAATTTCCTTATTCTTGGCTTTTGTCATTTCCTATTTATAGTTTGATTTTTATTTAGGATTGTTTTCTCTTCAATCCTTAACTTTAATGTAAATTTCTTCTTTTAGGATTCCCACTTAAGTCCTTTTACTTTTAATTACTTAAAGGTCCTCCATATTTTAGGTAATTGCTAAATAATCCTCCAACTTTTAAATATTTGCAAATTAGTCCTTCAACTTTTAAATAATTGCAAACTGGTCCCTAAACTTTTAATTAATTGCAGTTTAGTCCTTCTGCAGTTTTGATCCTTTCAGTTTAGTCCCCAGTTAACTCTCCATCTGATTTCCTGACGGTTCAGTTAGCAATTTAACGATTTCAGCTTCAAACTGTTCAATCTAGTCCCTTTTCAGTTAAAAACCTAACTGTAGTCTTTTAATACTTAACCAACAGCTTAATTAATTAAACCAAAACACATCCAACTTGGCCTAGGGTTTCGGCTGGACAGTACAGATTCAATCCAAGGCTTGATTTTATTTTTTTTCCTTTTCTTTTCTTTTTACTTTTGTTCCTTTTAACTAACCCAAAAGAGTAACTATTTAAAACCAAAAACACCTAATTGGCCTAAGGTTCCCAGCCGAGACATCACAGATTCCATTACAAGGCTTTGATTTTTCTTTCTTTCTTTATTTCTTAACATTAGCCTAGTAAATTAATTAATTCACCTTTTTAACCATTCAACCCTTAACACAATAATTAATTTAATCTATATTCTTTCTACCCTAATTTCAAGAACAATTTAGGGTTATGAACATAATATTGTAACATTAAATCTCCATCATTTTAATCCTCAAACCATTCATTAACATCAAGATTTAACATTTAAAAACTTGTAAAAATCATCCAAGAACAATAGTATTTTAAATCTTCTAAAAATCATAATTAATTCTCTAGTGCTCCGAATTGAATGAAACGAAAGAGGGAAGTTAGGGTTTGACATTACCTTAATTTTTGGTGAAGAAAGCTTTCCCAAAGAACAACCCACGGCTGCTCCTCCTCCTCTTGCAGTTCCGGCCGCCTAGGGTTAGGGTTACTAGGGTTTTTGTTTTGTTTTTTTTTTTTTTCTTGCTTTGGTAACTGACGGTGAAATATGGGAAATAATTAGGAAGGTTTATTGTATTTAAATGTATTTACTACCCTCCTTGGGCCCTCTCTTGCACAAGCCCAAACCTAGTCCATTGGATTTTAAACCCAATTAATTTAAATAGCTCATTTACTTAAGGGTTAATTAATAATTATAATTTCATTAATTAATTAATTTTATTTTTTATTTTTTTTTTAATAAAATAATTAATTAAAGTTCAAAATTTTCGGGTCTTTACATTCTTACCCCCTTAAAAGAGTTTGGTCCTCCAAACTAAACGTACCTTACTTTTCGAAGAGATCGGGATACATTTCCCGCATTTCGCTTTCGAGCTCCTATGTCGCCTCGCGTTCTGTGTGGTTGCTCCATTGCACCTTCACGTATGAAACCAACCGCTTTCTTCCATTCTCGTCCTTTCTGGACGATCTTGATCAGTCTTTCATCATAAATCGAATCGGCACGGACTTTTAGCTGCTTGTACTCGATTACGTGGCTCGGATCGTGAATAAACTTCCTTAGCATGGAGACATGGAACCCATTATGCACTCCAACTAATACCGGCGGTGGTGCCAATCTATAGGCCACTTCCCCAATCTTGCTAAGGATCTCTAATGGTTCCACATATTATGGACTTAACGTTCCTTCGCTATACTCTCTTGCATCTTTATCGCTTCTTTGTCAATTTCTTGGGCTTTCTTAATTCTGTTCAAAAATGTCGGCTGAACCTTCAGCTGAACCACATACCTTTTAACTCGCACTTCTAATTTTGAAACCTCAATGTTATTCAACGCACTTACCCCCTTAGAAATTAACGCCGCTAAGGTTCCTTGATTTTTCCTACTCAATGCATCGACCACCTTATTGGCCTTCCCTGGATGGTTTGATATCGTGCAATCATAATCCTGTAATAATTCAAGCCATCTCCTTTGTCTCATATTAAGCTCATTCAATGAATCTCCTATAGTACCCTGTTAACCTCAAGAAATTTCTTATTTCACTGACTATAGTTGGTCTCTCCCAGTTTACTATAGCATCTATCTTTGTAGGATTTACGACAATCCCATCCCTAGATACCACATGACCTAGGAATACTACTTCCTCAAGTCAAAATTCGCACTTAGTTGAATTTAGCGTACAACTGCTGGTCCCTCACATCCTTTTCGTAGCATCTTCCGAGCCTTCATCACTGATATAAGACCCAATTGACTTCTCGGCTTTGATCCTTTAAAATAAAACTCCTCTCCAGGAGGTAACCCAAAATGTACTTCCTTCTTAAAACAATCTACTTTGTCATGGTACGCAGATAACCAATCCATTCCCAAAATGATATCAAATTCATTCATTTCTAATTCCATTAGATCAACCTCGAGTTCTCTACCACTTATGTTCAAAGGACAATTTTTATATACAAACGATATAGGGATCGACTCATTAGTCGGGGTATCTATCACCAAAGGTATTTCTAATGCCTCAGGTTTCAATTTCAAGCGTTCCGCTAAACGGTTACTAATAACAGAATGGGTAGCGCCAGTATTAATCAATGCATGAACGCTACGAGTACAAAAAAAATGAAGAGTACCTGCCACGACGTCATTTGTGGCTCTAGCATCCCTGGCAGTCATGGTGAATACACGGCCACGACCTCCTCCACTTCCTTTGTTGTCGTCCTTAGTTCCTTGAGCATTAGCGTCCTTCTTGGGTTCCGGACATTTCCATTTCGGATGTCCCACTTTATTACAGTTGAAGCACTGCCTGTCCTTATGCCAACAATCCTCAGTTTTGTGTCCCCCATCGCACGTCTTACATTTTTCATCGGTGCCCCTTCCTCGAGTGTCCCTTTGGTTCCCGTCTCTGCGGTTCCCGTAGTTCTTGTTCGGATAATTGTTACCTGCCACGCCTTTCCCACGGTCTTCATCTGTAGCCTTCCGCTTATTACCGGCCCCCTCCTGATTCCACTTCTCTGTGAATCCCTTGGACCCGGTCGATTCCTTTTCATTGAACTTCCTCTTTTCCTCTTTCTTGTTGCGATAGTTGTCTGATTCTTTCTCCACTATTCTGGCCCGGTCCAACACCTGGCCATAAGTCGGTAACAGTAGAGGGGTGATCCTGAATCTGATCCTATCACTTAAGCCTGCCTCGAATTTTCTCGCTTTCTGATCCTCGTTCTCGAAGAAGGCTGGTGCAAACTCCAACAATTCCGTGAATTTGGCACAATACTCATCCACGGTTTTTCCTCCTTGTTCCAGGGTCAGGAACTCTGCTACTTTTGCATTTCTTACACTTGCTGGATAATACTTATCGTTGAACGCGGTCTTGAACATGTCCCACGTGTAGTTTCCGGTTCCACGTGCAGTCGCTGCTCTGCGCTCGGCTTCCCACCAAGTTTGCGCACTACCTTTCAACACAAAAGTTGCGAACACCACTTTCTGCTCTGCGGTGCAAGTAATAGTCTCAAAGATCTTTTCCATATTTTTAATCCAGTCCGCAGGTTTCTCCTTCGGATCTCCGGAAAACGAGTCGGGTTTTCTCCTCTGAAACTGCTCCAGAGGGTCCCTGAGCGGTACTTGTTGAGGTGGCGGCTGCTGCTGCGCCAACCCCTGCACAACTTGACCAATTCCGGTCACTGCCTGAGTTAAAGTCTGTAACAGATTTGCCATGTCAGGGTCTGTCTGTCCATGGTCGCCATTTCCACTCCTGGTGTTCCTCGACATCTGAGGACGATACATAACATTCTCATTATCATACGAATACAAGGTGTTTTCACTCACACCAATACTAGCAATATTCATGCTAATTACTTTATACCTATACACATATACAATTTTAATACATATTAACACATTCAATCATAGGTCATTTCATCAGACCACCAATCGTTTCACTAGATTGGTAATTACTTTCATAGGTCGTTTCACTTGACCCAAAATTAATCATACTTGGCTATTCATTTAGCCAGTTAACATATACTTTTGGTCAATTCACTAGACCACTCTTTCATGTTCCAATTCAATTCACATAATTAACATTTAGGAACACAATTACGCAACTATAATTTAATTGCAACTAAACTTTATTTCATAACTAAAATGAAAAACCAATAAAACATCCAAAACCAAAATCCTTGCTACTAGAACGAAAACTGCTAACTCACTATCTCTTCTAGGAAATAATAGTAAAATAATACCCCACTTTTCACTCATGGAGTTACATTCTTCCTAGATCTTCCCTTAGGTCTTCCACTTGACACTCTCACTTTGTTCTTGGATCCCTTTGGTCTTCCTCGAGTCCTATGCATTAGTGTCACTAGTTTCTCATCCTCATCAAAATCGGAGTGGCTCCACTCCCTATTATTTCTTCAGCTACTTCTTCTATAGCATTCTCATTCACTAGGTTACCTTTATTTGGTACCTCAACCGCCAAAGATCTTAAGTCTTTAAATCCTCAAGCTCGTGATACCATCGATAAGCTTGTTCTCTCGCTAGACCACTATTTGTATTTATACAAGTCCATCATATACAACTTAAGAGTAGTCCTTCATTACTCGAAGGATCTTGTTATACTTCCAGAGAAAACTTATTCTAGGCTCTTCCCTAAAATAGTAAGTTTCCCAAAATAGAAAGTTTCTATAAATAGAAAGTTTATCAAAATAGCAAGTTTCCGTAATCAACAAGTTTCCAAAAATAATAATTTCCTTAATATAGAAAGTTTCCAAACTTAAAAGTTTCAAATAGAAGGTTTCCGACTATAGAAAGTTTCCTAAAAGAGTCACTTTCCAAAAGTGCTAACTTCCCAATTACAATCTCTTAATTTCCACAATTTCATAGTTAGACTCTTGAGAAATTTTACCCTAAAATCCTCCGTCCCAAATATTTTCTAGGTAGGCCCAATTATATTCAAGTACTACTTCTTCTAGTATGCTTAATGCTCTAACAGTCTCCCATGTGACCTAAAGCCAAAGCTCTGATACCAACTGTAACGACCCCAAAATCCATACATAATAATAATACTTAATTTAATAATAGAATAGCCTCCAACGGCTACTAAAACCATAATTCAAAAGTACTAACCATTATTTGAAATAAACTTAAATGCGGAAAACGGTAATAATCTCTACGGCTAGTACAAACCACTAGCTCGAAACACTTAATATTCTAAAATAATTATTTGAACTCCAAAAGCCGCTAATCCATCAAACACGCACCAATCCTCTCCAATCATTTATTACCCGGGAGGGGAAAGAATATGTAAGGGTGAGCGAACAAAGCTCAGTAAGTTCATACGGGGTCTCTTCGGTTTCTAAGAAGAGACGACCGGAACGAACGGAGTTTAATAATATATCAATGAAAGGATGACATGTACAATAAATAGTTTTGGTACTGAGAATGCCAAAGAAGGGTACTTTTTCAAATAACAAGTAGTGGCACTTTTACAATAACAGATAGAACTTTATACACACTTGTCCGTCAATTCCAAGTAATTGTGCACCTTTAATCTAGGGTGACTCCGATACACACATTCGGTGATCGTTGAATAAGAAGATCTACGCCTTTAATTTAAGGCGCCCCCTTATTCTGAATAAGAGAATCTACGCCTTTTATCTGGGGCGCTCCCTTATTCTGATATATCATGATAATCACATCTATAGAATTTAGGTCATTTCATTCTGACTAGACCATTTCATTCTATAGTGAGGTCATTTCAATCTGACTAGACCTTAGGTCATTTCAATCTGTCTAGACCAATTTATTTAACTTTGAGACCATTTCAATCTGTCTAGGCCTTAGGTCATTTCAATCTGTCTAGACCAAATACATATAGAGTCCTCATCAATTGGACAATTTAACATCATATATTCATAGTGTTCATGGTACGAGAACACATAAGTCAATTTCAATTCACATAGATACACATTGAACAAAAACGCATCAATGGTAAGATATTCCAAAAACGTTCATAACGAGGGAATACAAATGAATAACTATCGGCCACTTGGTAGTATACAAATCATCAATAGGAAATTCTATAACAAAGGAGATACATTCAAATACTTAATGAACGTAATCCCTTACCTCGGTCTAACTTCTTGGACCGCTCTTCCCGTGCGTATCTACAAACACGTAAGAGTAATTTAGTATTCGCATTTGTCGTTAACTATTCTTTACTTAGTTAAATCTTATGCGTTAACTTCTTCCTTTTCTTTATTTAGTAACTTTCTAAATTTAGAAAGTTTCTATTTTAGGAACTTTCCTTATTTGAAAATTTCCTTATTCTTGGCTTTTGTCATTTCCTATTTATAGTTTGATTTTTATTTAGGATTGTTTTCTCTTCAATCCTTAACTTTAATGTAAATTTCTTCTTTTAGGATTCCCACTTAAGTCCTTTTACTTTTAATTACTTAAAGGTCCTCCATATTTTAGGTAATTGCTAAATAATCCTCCAACTTTTAAATATTTGCAAATTAGTCCTTCAACTTTTAAATAATTGCAAACTGGTCCCTAAACTTTTAATTAATTGCAGTTTAGTCCTTCTGCAGTTTTGATCCTTTCAGTTTAGTCCCCAGTTAACTCTCCATCTGATTTCCTGACGGTTCAGTTAGCAATTTAACGATTTCAGCTTCAAACTGTTCAATCTAGTCCCTTTTCAGTTAAAAACCTAACTGTAGTCTTTTAATACTTAACCAACAGCTTAATTAATTAAACCAAAACACATCCAACTTGGCCTAGGGTTTCGGGACGATGCAGATTCAATCCAAGGCTTGATTTTATTTTTTTTCCTTTTCTTTTCTTTTTACTTTTGTTCCTTTTAACTAACCCAAAAGAGTAACTATTTAAAACCAAAAACACCTAATTGGCCTAAGGTTCCCAGCCGAGACATCACAGATTCCATTACAAGGCTTTGATTTTTCTTTCTTTCTTTATTTCTTAACATTAGCCTAGTAAATTAATTAATTCACCTTTTTAACCATTCAACCCTTAACACAATAATTAATTTAATCTATATTCTTTCTACCCTAATTTCAAGAACAATTTAGGGTTATGAACATAATATTGTAACATTAAATCTCCATCATTTTAATCCTCAAACCATTCATTAACATCAAGATTTAACATTTAAAAACTTGTAAAAATCATCCAAGAACAATAGTATTTTAAATCTTCTAAAAATCATAATTAATTCTCTAGTGCTCCGAATTGAATGAAACGAAAGAGGGAAGTTAGGGTTTGACATTACTTTAATTTTTGGTGAAGAAAGCTTTCCCAAAGAACAACCCACGGCTGCTCCTCCTCCTCTTGCAGTTCCGGCCGCCTAGGGTTAGGGTTACTAGGGTTTTTGTTTTGTTTTTTTTTTTTTCTTGCTTTGGTAACTGACGGTGAAATATGGGAAATAATTAGGAAGGTTTATTGTATTTAAATGTATTTACTACCCTCCTTGGGCCCTCTCTTGCACAAGCCCAAACCTAGTCCATTGGATTTTAAACCCAATTAATTTAAATAGCTCATTTACTTAAGAATTAATTAATAATTATAATTTCATTAATTAATTAATTTTATTTTTTATGTTTTTTTTTAATAAAATAATTAATTAAAGTTCAAAATTTTCGGGTCTTTACACAAAGATTACATAATCAAGCACAATAACGTAGCATGATTCTAACAATCTGATAATGACCATCTCCAAAAAACTTAACGATATAGTGCAAGTCACCAACTTAGAGAAGATCAGACAAATTATAAGCACCAGATAAGATAGAAAAAACATAATTATTCAAAACGTATGTTTCACGTTGCTAAGGCCATAACATTAAATCTATGTCATAACTGGACAAAACATTATTCGTAGCATGAGTTAGAACATCAAACTAATACATCCGTGGAGAATTTGGGTAATATTAAACGAACTATAGTAGACTCGATTTTGTCTGAAAGTGAGCTATATATAGCTTGGTAGTCCTAGAATGGGAACCATCAAAACTTGAATGATTCCTGTTTACAGTTCCTTGATTTGCATCTAAGTTGGAATATATATACTGCAAAAATATGGGTGTATCCTCTGCCTACTTGTACAGTTATGTACAACTGTTAGCAATTATAACCATTTCAACAAGCATTAGTCTAGTTTGTAGCGCAGATCCCACAGATGGATTCACCCTAGTCCCATTAACCAACCAGAACATCAAACTACAAAAACCATACGACATGCCACTTCAAGATCGTTACAAAGATGTTAATGGAACACGGAGATTGTGGGTGTATACCAATGACAAGCCCTTTAAGCGTGGCAGTGGGACCCGACCACGAACAGAAGTTCGCATCAATGTAATCTCTTCCAAACATACTACTCCCTCTGTCCCAAAATAAATGACCAAAAAAATTTCAAATTGCTCTGGATCAAGAGCAAATTTTAAAACTTTGGTCATTCATTTTGGGACGGAGGGAGTATACTACTCTGTGTTCTGTGCGTTTCTTGATACTAATTTAGATATACCGTTTTCAGGGCCTAGACTATTCATCTGGGATTTGGCAATTTGAAGGCTATGCTTATGTACCAAAAGGGACATCTGGAGTTACGATAATGCAAATCCACGGTGCAAGAGTTGGGGCCACGACATTGCAGCTACGGATATACAATGGGGTGATGAAATATTACAAGTTTGATGTTATAGCTACTGATCTGTATGATAAGTGGTTCAGGGTAAATGTGATCCACAATGTGAATGAAGGGAAAGTGACTGTGTTCATAGATGGTGTCCAGAGGTATGTGGTTAAAGATCAGGGACCGGGGGACCTGTACTTCAAATGTGGAGTCTATGCTGCACCGGCTGGGTCAAGTAACTACATGGAATCTCGTTGGAAAGATATTAAAATTTACAAGAAATGATGACAAAATAGATTATGGATCAATATATAAAGAAAAAATAGAACTGGAAGTATAAATAAATTGTGTGATTAATTAGCAATGTAAAGCATTTAGCAGTTTTTCTCTCTACCGTGAATTTCAAGATATATCTGTCAGAAACTATCCCTCCGTCCCATTTTAGATTACATTATTCTTAACAAAATATCAACTTGATTGCAATTTGACCAATAATTTACAGAAAATTTTCTTATCCTAATGAAAGTATAAAAATTGTTATTGATGCACCGATAAGAATACTCTCAATAACAATTTTTAAACGTTCAATAGGATTAACAATTTTTCTGTGAAGACGATGTAGAAATTCACTTAACATAGATGTATTCTCTGATATATTAATATATTTACAAAATTAATCAAAGAATGTTTTCTCTGTACAGTAGTCATCCAATCTAATTAAACTATTTTGCTAATTAAGTCATCAACATAAGTGTTTGATAATTCCTTAAGAACCAAATTTCTTGCCCTATTAATGGTTACAAGGCACAAATAAACATGTTCTTCCAGCTCCTGGACTTGTTTCCTAAATCCAACATCACTCTTCTTAAGCTCCTTCAACACTTGCAAAGAAAACCTATCTTCCCTCCTCTCCAAACACAACTTTATCGTTGCTTCATTATGCTCAATCTCATCCTGAAGCCGAGTCACGAGTCAACTCATCGTGTCAAAATCTCTATTATTTGTCAAAGTGTGAATGTGGTGCCCAAGATCGCGGCTCTCTTTTCCTTTATTTTTTTATGTTGGAACCGCTTTCTCGTGTAAGGGGTCACCGCCTCACATCGGTTTGAAGACATCCGGTTTAAATTTAAAAACGGAGTCGCCACGCCATTTTGATTTCCTCAAAACTTTGAAAAAAAGGATTTGGGTCCGGAGGTTAATGGGAAAAACGTTTGGCGTTCACCTAAGGAGCCTTGCCGAAGCAAGTCTTCCAAGATCCGACTTTCGTGCTTGTCTTTTATGCTTTCGTGTGTGGGATGTGTTTTGATAAAAAGGGGGGGGGGAATGTGCCAAGTGGTCTTCCGGACGTATAAACCATGAGTTGGTTATCGCTCGGGATTCCTTGGATTTTTATATGTTCGGGACTTTGGTCCCGTGCTCATCTTGGACTTACGACCATCATTATGAGACCTTGGGTCACATGTGATCGATATAGGGACGCCTCTTTTATAGTCCAAGGATGAGACTCTTTAGAAAGGAAGGACCTTTGCCCATCAATCCTACATCTTGAGACGATTTGAGCTTGATAGGGACATTTGTGCTCGTCTCAAGTGATGATCGGAGATGTAGGGGCTCAAGCTCATCCTTTTCTAAAGGAATATCCGGCTATGGCATCTTTATGTGGAGGAAATGATGTAAAGATAGGACCTTTACACCATTACGCTCCAAGAGATGCTTCAAGTACCAAAGGGACTAAGGGGAGGGGTATAAAGATTGGATCTTTATACTCATCCTATGCCTTTTTGTGCCTTAAGAAGGTCACAAGGCAATCCTTGGAGAGTGATCCAACCATGAGGGACATGGGGAATGCATTTTAAAGTAAAAATGACATTTTTATGCAAACATATGTAATGAACATGATGCAAGCTAAGACTAGGAATGTAAAGGGAGGACCTTTATGGCTTTCCTATGTCCTTTAAGAACCATTTAGGTGGACAATCCTTGGAAGCAAGGTCTATGGGAAGGGGGATGACATTTATGAATAAAGATGACATTTTTAATGAAAAGATGACATTTTTATATGGAAAAGATGACATTTTCACATCATCATGTGAGAGATCCACCCTAGAACAAGCCATTTAGGGTCTTATTGTTCATCCATGGGATGGATGCTCCATGAATCCTATGTGATAGGGGAATGGGGGTATTGTGATCTACATGAATAAAGACTTGATTTTTATGGCAATAAATCAAATATAAAGCAAGTAAATGGCAATATAAATGGCAAGGAGCAATATAACAAGAATAACAAGTATATTTTAAAGAGAAGAGGAGGAGAGGTTATCAATGGTGGTGTTCCTCTATCTCCCTTGAAGGTTTCCTAAGGAAGGAGCAACTTTGGAGGGGTCTTGGAGAGGAGGGAGGTGATTTTGAGTAGTTTCAGATTTCTGGAAATTCGTGTTTGTATTTTGGCAGAGTAACAGTTGTGAATGTGTGCCCAAATTTTGTGGATTCACGCGAGTTTGAAGACATCCGATTTAATTTGAAAAACGGAGTCGCCACGCCATTTTGATTTCCTCAAAACTTTTAAAAAAAGGATTTATGGGTTCGGAGGTTAAGTTATCCCTTGGGAAGAACGGATCGTCGTTCACCCAAAGTGCCTTGCCGTAGCAAGTCTCCCTAGATTCCGTTTATCGTGCTTGCTTGCGTGCTTTCTTGTGTGCATGTGTTTGCATAAAAGGGGAGGGAATGTCCCAAGTTGTCTTCCGGACGTACAAATGTAGCGTTGTGAGAAAATTTCATCTTTTCATCTTTTGAGTCGCCACCTATATTATTCGTTTGAAAACATAGGAAAACCATTTTGAAAGAGATTTGGGTTCGGGGCTTAGGTTATGAAATGGGTAGGTTTAGAAGGCATCCATTTCACCCAATCCGGAGATCGGTCTTGCTAAAGAAAGGAGAGGTTTTCAATCTTTTTAATAAAATAATTAAAGAAGAACAAATAAACCCTAATCAATTCCTTGATTAGGAATGTCGGATTGTGTGCTTCGAGATCGCCTTCATTGACTGAAGGGACTCTAGGCTAATCCTTTTGATGGGATTACACTACTCTAAAATCAATAGAGAGGTTGAGAAGAGAAACGAAAGTTTAAAGGATGATTACCTTTTGAGAAGAGATTCAGACAGAGTTTCGACTCAAGTTTAGAGTCGAACCTTGATTCGGACAGAGCTTCGCCTCGATCCTTGATTTGGATCTTGATGCGGACGGAGCTTCGCCTTGGTCCCTTGGTTCGGGCTTCGATGTTTGTTAATCAACAAGGTTGATGAACAAACTTTGGGAGTTGTTTTGTGAGTGATTTGAAGGAGTCTTTCGTGGAAAGAAACCAACAAAATGTGTGTGTTGTGTGTTTTCTTGATCAAGGATCAGAATTGTCGACTCCGAAACCTGGAAGTCATCCGGTATTTATAGGAGGTTGGAGAGGTGAAGGTGGAGAGGGAAATTACCCTAGGAAGGTTCCGTAACTCGGTTACGATTGGATACCCGAATTGATAAGGTTTTATCCAAAAAGAGAGTTTGAAACGGAGAAGGAGAGTGATTTACGCACATCCTGTCGAGGGATATCTCGCGCGAGATAAGATATCTCGTGCGAGATAACTAGTCTGATGACTATTTTGTCCTCTTCAGTTGTTCCGTTAGTCAGTTAGGTCCAAAACTAACGAGGTTAGTTAGAAACTTAACGAAACATGACGAAACTGATATGCTTTCATCAAAACACAAAAGAGAGATGAAGAGTAGTGTAATCATGTAATTATGGGTTCAGAATGGGGTGTCTACAGAGCCCCTCGCGACGAGTGTCTTATGAAAGAAGAAGTGTCGTCGATAGAAAAGACATCATTCTGAACTTTGGGATGGTCGTGCCGCACGGCTGCCTACGTATCTCTATCGGAGAATCAGACCAAAACGTAGTTCGACTCCAAAACACGGAAAGGTTGCTTTAGGTATTTTGAAAATCATTTTTTTTTGAAAATCGAGGAGATTTTATTTTTGAAAAGGCAAATCCATACTGAGGAATCAAATCATGACCCAATTCTGAATATACCTGTTTGTCTGAAGTGAGGTGACGATCCTGGCGATTCGGGACCGAGCTTTTGTTAAGGTGACGATCCTGGCGATTCAAGACCGAGCTTTTTGTTGAGTAGTACTCGACATACTACTTGTAGATGCTTGACACACCTATTTGGTGGCGATCCTGGCGATTCAAGACCGAGCTTTTGTTGAGGTGACGATCCTGGTGATTCGGGATCGAGCTTTTTGATGAGGTAAGTATTTGACATACTGACCCTAGATGCTTGACGCATCTTAGATGTTTGACACACCTAATTGTTGACGATCCACCTGTCTGGGCGTTGAATCGGGCTTTTGGTAAGGTAAGTATTTGACATACTGACCCTAGATGCTTGACGCATCTTAGATGTTTGACACACCTAATTGTTGACGATCCACCTGTCTGGGCGTTGAATCGGGATTTTGATAAGGTAAGTATTTGACATACTAACCCTAGGTGCTTGACGCATCTTGGATGACGATCCACCTGTCTGGGCGTTGAATCGGGCTTTTCGTTGGAATATGCTTGACGCATGGCACTTGACGTGATGGATGCTTGACGCAATGGTTGCTTGACGCAATGGTTGCTTGACGCAATGGACGCTTGACGCAATGGTTGCTTGACGCAAAGGTTGCTTGACGCAATGGTTGCTTGATGCAATGATTGCTTGACGCAAAGGTTGCTTGATGCAATGGTTGCTTAATGCAAAGGTTGCTTGACGCGATGGTTGCTTGACGCAATGGTTGCTTGACGCAAAGGTTCCTTGACGCGATGGTTGCTTGACGCAATGGTTGCTTGACACAATGGTTGCTTGACGCGATGGTTGCTTGACGCTTGAAGAGATGATCGACGCACTTAATTGGATGCATTGACATATGGGGAGGGAAATCCAAACATTCAACATGTTTGATCTAAAAGTGAGCACTTGACGTGCTTTTATGCACTTTAATTCCTGCAAGAGGGTTAGTGAAAGCATTTGCATAGCAACATATATTCACTTAAGCGTTTGTCTGTTCAAGACGATCAATGTGCACTCGACTCCAAGAATCAGCGGGGAGAATGAGTTCTACTATGTGAGAATTGAAAATTGTTTGTGTGATTTAGATTTTGGTTTAGAAGACCAACTCGTGAGGTCCAACTAAAGATCGAATGAGACAATCGTCTAATAGGATTCCGTTGAGATAACCGAAGTTCAACACTAAGGTTCGAGATGGTTCGAGGATTTTTTCCGTTGTCGTAGGACTTTTTTTCATCGTTAAGCCCCAAGTTTCTCATGTGATGATCATTGACTGGACAAGGTCCAAACCACTCCAATGGCTTTTGCTATGAAGAACTGATGCTGCCTACTCAAAGCACGTATTTTCCAAGGCTTCTCTTGACAATAAGCCCCAAGACTTCTTGTATGTTGTAGATGACTTCATGAACAAGCTTGTGAGGCTGCGTGAATTGAAGAAGGATCCCCTTCTTTTTCCCTTTGAATTTTTTTTTCTTTAGTGACGCACCCTGGTTTTTGCCTAGACCGCCCTTTCGGGTTTTCAATCTAGCGGGCATCTCTTTTGCGTCTTTTACTTTTTGTGCTCTAACTTTTGCCTAGGCCGCTCTTTACGAGTTTTTTCAACCTAGCGAGCCATTTTTTTTTTTGAAAGTATGCGTACTCGAAGAGGACTCAGTTGGAAGAAATCTCATTAAGGAGAAATATGAGATCTCAAGTTTAGTTGAGGAGAGACGGACTCTATTTTTTGGAAGGTTATCCAAGCATTGACTCTTTTATGAGGGAGTGTATTCTCTAATGATGAGAGTGAGAAGCAAAGAGGAAAGCCCCTAATGCAGATTTGATTACTCTTGAGAGTTTGAGTAGAGATTGACTGGGGGAGGAAAGGTTAGGAAGCCCCAGTTTTGTTGCTTGAATTTCAAGAATGTGTATGAGAGTGGCTAAGAGGAAACCCCTAGACTCAACAAAGAACGCTATATGGCTCAAAGATCTAGAAAAGTTGTTCTACTTTTAATGGACCTTGCATCATCTAGAAATTTCTTAACGAGTTTGAAAAGAAAGCCAATCATTAGCACGACTTAAGGCTAAACATTTCTCTTTATGGATTGATGTTGAAAGTCTTCTTCATTTGCGTTGCCATTCGGGCTTCATTGTAAGAGGATGTTGAGGGATCCTCTTTTCTTCTTTGGTATCACTTGACTCTTCTTCTTTGTGGGAGAGTCCTTCTTGCATTTGTTGAAATTCCATCCTTGTTGTGGGGCGATGAAGGCTTGAGAGTTTTTCTCTTTTTTTTTTTTTTTTGATGCTCTATTTTTGCCTAGGACGATTTGAGGAGTTTCGACCTAGCGAGCTTTTTATTTATTTTTGTACTCTCAAAGCCTTGAATTGAGTAGCCCCACTCTTCTTGGGGTGAATGTTGATAGCAGCGCCTTTGGCTTCCTTCGTTTGTTGATCTTCGACTTTCAACATGAGTAATGTTTAGCCTTAAGCCTTCTAAGGATAGTTTCATTTCAAACTTGTTTAGAAGTTTCTATTTTTCGTGATGATTTAAGGAATGAGGGTCCACTATTTAGCATGGATCAAATGATACTCATAAAGAAAAACAACTTTTGGGAAAGTGTTTAGGATAAAGAGATAACTTTTATTGATAAGGAAATTCAAAACAGACTCGATAGTTTACTTGACACAAACTAGAGAGGATAGAGATGGACTAGAATGACAGAACGACTCTTCGAGAACATACTAGGAAGTTTACCTAATCTATGTTTTTTTTTTTCATAGGAAAAAGGGAGAGGACAATCGGAGCCCTAAGGTGGTGATGCTTCAGTTGATCTTGCCGGCTTCATACAAGTCTTGGATGGCATCCCTCAAATTGTAGCAATTGTTGGTGTCATGACCACTAAACTGATGGTAATCGCAAAATTTGTCGTGGTCCCAATCTTCTCTCATTTTCTTAGGATGATAGTCTTCCATTGGCTTCAGTTTTCCTTGGCCTACTAGATCATCGAACATTTCCTTAAGAGTAGCCCCACCAAAATCATGATAGGTACGACCGGTGCTCCCCTTTGTTGGATGATTCTCCTTTTAAATTCTTTCTAAGACGGATCAATTCATCGATTCTAAGGCCCGATTTATGGAGTTCGACGAAACTAGGGAAGTAATTGCCGGCAAGCTTCTCTTGATACTCTTCGCGGAGGCATTGAAGTAGGATATGAATTTGTTCGTCTAGGCTTGGCCTATCAACGATTTCAGTCAGTTTGATCCTCCATCTCTTGACGAAGTCTGCGAATGATTCCTTCGGAAGTTGCTTGGTTTGCTCAAGGTCTCTCCTAGTAGTGCGGTAGGTAGTGTTGTCCTCAAAATGTTCTTGGAAGGCACGACTGGCGAGTGGCCAATCAAGCCTTGTGGAGAGTGGAAGAGTCATGTACCAATCTCTAGCGGCACCATCGAGAGTTTGAGGGAAGCATTGAACTAGCAAGTTGTCATCGACACCCATAGGTAGCATGGCCCAAGAGTAGGTTTCCAGATGGATTTTTGGACAAGTAGAACCATTGAATTTTGCAATGTCGGGTGTCTTGTACTTTCTAGGAAGCTTTGACATGGATTGACGAAGGGTGTCATAGTTGATAGAGAGCGAGGCTCCCTTACTCACATCGAGGGATGCAAGTTTCTTTTCTAGCATTGCCATGGTAAGGGGTTCGTCCTTGCTTTCCCTCTTTCTTTCTTTCTTGGAAACATAACTCTCATTGTCGGATGAGGAAGATGATGAGCTAGACTCATACACCTTTTTCTTGTGCTTGCGGTGGCTTTTAGCCTTCTTAGTGTATGATACTTCATCATCGGAAGAGGTCCTACTTTCTTTCTTCTTTGAGCTTAATTCGACCACTTTTAGTTTCATGGCTTGGAGTTCGTCAACCATGGCTTTCATTTCCCCGGCTTGGATTCTCCTTTCAAGTTCTAATCGGGCCTCCATTTCATCGGCTTGGGCTTGTAGCATTTCTTCATATCGAATCCTTTGATCCTCCATTTCCTTCTTGAGTGCTTCGAAATTCATCGTGTCGGAAGGAAATTGATACGCTACCGTTGGAGAGGTAAGGGAGCTTGACGGCCTTAGAGATGAACTAGATATCCCAACGAAACGTCTTTTAGAATATTAGCCCCAAACGATCCTAGATAGAGAAAAGGATGATGGTTAAAATTACCTCACGAGTGATTTTTTTTGAAGTTTTTATTTTTATTAGAGACGGAGTTTTGACTCAAGGAGGGAGCGCACATCGATCATCAATTACAAACACAGAAATCTGCAAATAATATCTCGCGCGAGACTAGGTGATCTCGCACGAGACAACCATTCGGAAAGATGGATTTTTCTTCTTTTTATTTCCTAAATTCATGGTCGGACGGACAAATATCCGTTTTCTATCTAGCATCCTAGGTACATCTTACAGGTATACATAATTCGAACCAACCCTAGGGACTTGGTAATTGATCATTCTTTGTAGAGTAAAGCCACGTAAAATTGACCGGAAGGATTTTTCTTTAAAGGGACTTCCGAAAGGGTCATTCCGAAGGGACATTTCCGAAAGGACTTTTTCTTTTTCCGAAGGAACTTTTCCGAATCCTTTCTCGATCGTCAATTTTATATTAGCTTTACTTTGGTCAAAGACAAGAAAGATTACCAAGTCGAAACCGACCGGTCACGGAGTGTTCCTAGAAAGACAATCTACATGATATGTGGCTATGCAGGGCTGGAAGGCTAGGCTCCCCGCGATATGACAATCTAGGTGGATTGAATACGCGGAGTGGGATGATCAAACTTCGGAGAGACCGGCGACTAGGTGGTTACCGTCATCCGTCCTTAGTGTGGGTCCCGGGTTAATCGGGGTATGTAGTGCAATGACAGATATAAATGAGTGCGCGTGGGTGAGAGTCGATCTAGGTGATAGAGTAAAATAGAGATTTTTTTTTGAAAAATCAAAAGGAAAACAGATAGTTGCCGCACCAAGTGGTTGCCTACGTTTCTCCCGAATTAGGAAGACTCAGGCCGTCGTAGTTCCACATAAAGAGAGAGAAAGAGAGATAAATAATTCAATTTACAACTCCCGAATCCCCAATGGACCGGACTTTAATTAAATAAAACCCAATCGCACGCAGTTCATAAATAATAATCAATTATTTAAAGGAAACGAAGGTTCGAGTTCTACACCTTAAGGGAGGCCTTAAGATGCGGGAACTCTGCAGATAATGAATTCTGGGATCCCCCTTGCATGTTCGGCTCTCGTCTTGGATTACGAGCGAAACAGGAGAAACCAAAAAACAACCAGACTGGAAGCCCTATCTCGCGCGAGATAATGATATCTCGTGCGAGATATCTCCCATCTGAGAACAGAAAAATTCGAATTTTACAAAATAGATTGAAAAACCTCTCTTTTAATTTTGACGCAAGTTTAAGCCTCTTAATTTTCAGTCCCCAGCGGAGTCGCCACTGTAGCGTTGTGAGAAAATTTCATCTTTTCATCTTTTGAGTCGCCACCTATATTATTCGTTTGGAAACATAGGAAAACCATTTTGAAAGAGATTTGGGTTCGGGGCTTAGGTTATGAAATGGGTAGGTTTAGAAGGCATCCATTTCACCCAATCCGGAGATCGGTCTTGCTAAAGAAAGGAGAGGTTTTCAATCTTTTTAATAAAATAATTAAAGAAGAACAAATAAACCCTAATCAATTCCTTGATTAGGAATGTCGGATTGTGTGCTTCGAGATCGCCTTCATTGACTGAAGGGACTCTAGGCTAATCCTTTTGATGGGATTACACTACTTTAAAATCAATGGAGAGGTTGAGAAGAGAAACGAAAGTTTAAAGGATGATTACCTTTTGAGAAGAGATTCAGACAGAGTTTCGACTCAAGTTTAGAGTCGAACCTTGATTCGGACAGAGCTTCGCCTCGATCCTTGATTTGGATCTTGATGCGGACGGAGCTTCGCCTTGGTCCCTTGGTTCGGGCTTCGATGTTTGTTAATCAACAAGGTTGATGAACAAACTTTGGGAGTTGTTTTGTGAGTGATTTGAAGGAGTCTTTCGTGGAAAGAAACCAATAAAATGTGTGTGTTGTGTGTTTTCTTGATCAAGGATCAGAATTGTCGACCCCCGAAACACTAGAAGTCATCCAGTATTTATAGGAGGTTGGAGAGGTGAAGGTGGAGAGGGAAATTACCCTAGGAAGGTTCCAGAACTCAGTTCTGATTGGATACCCGAATTGATAAGGTTTTATCCAAAAAGAGAGTTTGAAACGGAGAAGGAGAGTGATTTCTGCACATCCTGTCGAGGGGATATCTCGCGCGAGATATGATATCTCGTGCGAGATAACTAGTCTGATGACTATTTTGTCCTCTTCAGTTGTTCCGTTAGTCAGTTAGGTCCAAAACTAACGAGGTTAGTTAGAAACTTAACGAAACATGACGAAACTGATATGCTTTCATCAAAACACAAAAGAGAGATGAAGAGTAGTGTAATCATGTAATTATGGGTTCAGAATGGGGTGTCTACAACAAACCATTTATTGGTTGTCGCTCGGGATTTCTTGGATTTTATGTATTCGGGATTTTGATCCCGTCCTCATTTTGGACTTGTGATCATCGCTTTTTAATCTCGGGACTTGCGTGATCGAGAGAAGGACTCTCTTTTATAGTCCAAAATGAGGTTCTTTAGGAAAGGAGTGACCTTAGCCCATCAATCCTACGCCTTAAGACGATTGAGCTTATATGGATGCTTCATTCTCGTCTTAAGTGATAATCAGAGATATAGGTTCAAAGGTTGTCCCTTTCTAAAGAAATTATATAACCTTTAATGGAAGAAACGATGTAAAGATAGGATCTTTACACTGGTCCGTTCCAAGGTTGCTAATGGGGACATGGGGGAATGCATGTAAAAATGACATTTTTAGTGAAAAGATGACATTTTTGGTTTTGCAAAGGATGCTTTTGATTTGCAAAGGATGCATTTTTGATGTAAAGAAATGATCTTTATGCAAAGGATGCATTTTTATGAGGAAAATAGTATTTATTATGCAAAGGATGCACAAAGATTTCATTATTGAAAGCAAAGGATGCTAAGTTCATGCAAAGAGATGATTTTTAATGCAAAGGATGCATGTGAGTGGGTTTTAGGTGCAAAGGATGCACCTTTATTATAAAGACATGATTTTTATATGCAAAGGATGCATTTTTGATGTAAAGATTGCATTTTTATGAGCAAAGGATGCATAAAGATGATATTTTTATTGTAAAAAGGGGTTTTTTAGGTGCAAAGGATGCACCTTTGATTCAAAGATTATATTTTTAATAGCAAGTGATGCCTATTTCATGCAAAGGGGGATAGGGGGGGGTATGATAAAGATATGATCTTTAATGATAACTACCATGTCCCAAGCAAGATAATGACAATATATGAATGCAATGAGCAATTTAAATCACATATAACAAGTAAAATGCAAGGTTAAGGGAGTGAGAGGTTACCAATGGTGGTGGCCTCTTCTCCTTTGGGTTGAACTAGGTGGAAGGACCAACTTTAGAATCTTCAAGGAGGAGGGAGGTGGATTCTTGGCTTTCTTCTTCAACCTCTTGGATTTCCAGCAGTGTTTTGGGTGTATTGTGAAGCTGAGTATGGAGTATGGTGTGTGTTTTTCGTCTTTGGTTGCTTTGTTGTTGGTGGTTAAAATGGGAAGAGGAGGGCTCTATTTATAGGCAGTCTGGATAAGGCTAATGAAGCCGTGCGGCTAGGAGTCTCCTCCTAATGCAGCCGTGCGGCATTATCCACAATGACTCAGCATGTTTCTAGAATCATGCAAGGTGGCAATTCTAGAAGCTTTTTGTAATTAAGAAAAACGTGTTTCTTAATTACTAAGCCTTCTCTTCAGCCCTTAAGAGGTTTGGAACAATTCCGGAATTGTTTCGGAACTCTAGGAAAGTCTGGGAAATTACCGGGAAATTTACCGGAATTGCCGGGGAAATTAACTGGAAGGCATGAGCCAGATTTGGGTACTTACAGAAGCCCCTCGGCAACGTCACTTGCAGGGCGAGTGGGGTTGTCGATAGAAAAGGATCCAATCTGGCGAATGCCGAGACGGATTAGGTGACCAAGGTGGTCGAGTGGCTGAACCTCTGGAAGGCTACCTACGTATCCCGAGTGGGAATCAAGCCAGGCCGTAGTTCTGAAAAGATCCGCTGAGGAATAGAGAAGAGAAAACTGGTCTCTTGATGGGGAAATAGCAGAGAAAATGACCTAGGAGGTCAAGCAATTGATCCTACTGGGGATATGCTAGAAGTGACCAATGTGGTCAGATGTCAAGACCTTTATGAGGGGCTATTTCATCACTGAGGAGTGACGAAGGAACAGGGTGATCAAAGTGGTCGGATGGCTGGACCTTTTATGAAAGGCTACCTACGTATCCCGGAGGAATCAAGCCTTGATCGTAGTTCAAGCATCACTAGATAGTTAGGAACGATGTCTAGGATCCTTGAGGTTTTGACAATTAATGGAGGTTGTCACCTGATTGACAATTAATGGAGGTTGTCACCTGATTGACAATTAATGGAGGTTGTCACCTGTTTGACAATTAATGGAGGTTGTCACCTGATTGACAATTAATGGAGGTTGTCACCTGATTGACAATTAATGGAGGTTGTCACCTGATTTGACAATTAATGGAGGTTGTCACCTGAAGGAACTAAAGCTTACGTCACCATCGAGGAGATAGAGGTAGCTAAAGTTTGGAGAACTTGAGCATACTTCACTATCGAGGAGATAGAGGTAGCTAAAGTTTGGAGAACTTGAGCATACTTCACTATCTGTGATAGAGGTAGCTAAAGTTTGGAGAACTTGAGCATACTTCACTATCGAGGAGATAGAGGTAGCTAAAGTTTGGAGAACTTGAGCATACTTCACTATCGAGGAGATAGAGGTAGCTAAAGTTTGGAGAACTTGAGCATACTTCACTATTTGTGATAGAGGTAGCTAAAGTTTAGAGAACTTGAGCATACTTCACTATCGAGGAGATAGAGGTAGCTAAAGTTTGGAGAACTTGAGCATACTCCACTATCTGTGATAGAGGTAGCTAAAGTTTAGAGTTCTGACAATTCGGAGGTTGTCACCTAGTGTTATTTCGTTATAACGGAAGTAACGGAGGCGACTGGGGAAGAAAGCTTATTTGCTTAGGAGATAAGGGATATCTTTTGAAAACGACGTTATCTTGGTTAAAAGATAACGGGAATTACATGCCCAAGTGGAAAGTCCAGGGGCAAAAAGGTAAATTTTACTCAGAGCGAAAGAGGCCGCCCGGCATGAGAGGGAGGCAAAAGAGGCCGTACGGATAGAAGTCTGATTTTTCCAGATTATTTAAAACATATTTGAACGGGCATTGGGCATCATTGCCGCCCAAGCCTGTCGAGAAAGAGAGAGAGAGGAGGGAGAGAATTTTCTTCAAAATCCTTCAATCCTTTTGCCTCTATTGATTTAGGATGGATCCAGAGGGGAATCCAATGCCAAGGCAAGCTAGAAGGAACATCTCCGCGACCGCGAGAAGGAGGAGGAAGGAGCTCGTCCGTACGGAGAGGAAGTATGACTTCCTCACGCCTTCATCGGAGCTCTATCCGGGTAGAAGGGAGCACAAATTGACAAACCCTCAATCGGTTGGGGTAAGCATTCTTAGTTTGCTCAATTTCGTCGATTTTGATTGAATTTTGATTGATTCTAGGGCTTGACTCGAGTTTTAGGAATTTTTCAAATTTTCCTAGGATTTTTGGATGATTTTGAAATCTTAATGATTAACCTATGAGGTTAAGAAGATGAAAGAATATGCATGTGCAATTTATTTGACAAGATAATGAGAATGACTCACTTTTTTTTTTCGAAAATAAAATAAGAAGAATAATTGTGACGGAGTTCTTGCATGTGTTAGAAATAGGTCAATTTTGGATCATGGATGAGAAAACTGGATTTTGGATGATGAAAAGGATTCACGCATGCCATTTTTGAGAAAAAATTAATGCTTATGTGCAAATAATTTTGAAAATTGTGATTTTGTGCTTAGGAAAACAATGTGCTTGACACGATGTGAAAGACACGTTTTCGATGCAAAAGATGCTAGAAAATTTTCATGAATGCTTTTCTTTTGAAAATATGTGCACTTTTGAATATATGCATGCTTTTTTGAAAAAAGATTGACACATTTCTTTGGCTGTGCTTGTCTACAGGAGAACAAGTCTAGAGGGCCTTCTGAGATTGCAGTCAGGCTATGGGAGAGGATGCCCGATTTCGAGAAGAATGGGGCGAACCCTAAGCAGCTGGTGAGGGCTACCGGCTTGGATTTATTTATTGAGGCCATCGGCAGAGGTATTCACATTACCTCGAAGAGCAAGGGCTTGGTCCAGGCCCTATCTGAGTTTTGGTGGGACACCACCTATAGCTTTCATTTTAGCTGGGGGAGCTGACGGTGACTCCGGCCGATTTTACTGCTATCACGGGCTTACAGTTCACCGGGAGGCCTGTGACTTGGAGGGACCATATCACGGCCGAGGAATTTAGAGCTTTGGTTGGGTTTGAACTGATTCCCAAGGGGCTTGGAATGGAGACGAGGAACGTCGAGGTGGCAATCCAGAACTGCATGCAGGACTTTGCTGCTAGTGAGGTGACTGCCCACCAGCTTGCTTGAGCCTTTGTGTGGTTGATGCTGTCAGTCACCATCTTTGCCAATTCTGGGACTCTGGCTATGACTTGCCTCCTCGACTCTCTGGAGGATGTTGATGGGATTGGGACGGTCTCTTGGGTCGAGGCCGGATTGGCGGAGCTATACTTCTCCCTGGATCTGTACAGCCGTAACAAGGCTGCCTCCATGGATTGTTTCTCCTTTGCCCTTGAGGTAGCATCATTTTCCTTTCTCTTTTACTTTCTGTCTTTGAGACTTTTTTATGAGAGAAAAATGACCATTTTGATGTTTTGAACATGCAGGTCTGGTTTTGTGAGGTGATCAGGTTCTTTCCGTGGAACCAACAGAGCGATGTCACCATCTTTCCCGCTATGATCCGCTGGAGGGGAGATGCGAGGGATAAGTTCACCGGGAAGACCCGGATCACCTTTGATTATAAGATGGTGAGGCCAGTCATCAACAGGGATGGGCACGATGGAGTGGACTTCTACCCGTGGGGCAGGTATCCAGAGATTCTGCTAGGAGAGGCCGTGGAGGAGACGAGGCAGAGGAGATGGTTAACTGGGCTGACATGCGATGTCATCTATCTGGGGGATCAATTTTCTAGGCAGCATGGCCATGTCCCTCCATTGGACGCCATTACTCCCCAGGATCCTCCAGCACGGATGCTACAGCCCAGGGATTGGTCGGAGGACGACATTGCTAGATATCAGGCAGGCGTGGCCGCCGAGGAGTACTTTGATATGGATACCCCATATGCTGTGTTTGTGGAGCAGCGACTGAGGACGCCACAGAAGCTAGTGAAGCTGGCGGTCACTCAGGGATATGGGGAGGCCGAGCCTTCTGACCCGCCGATCCCTCCTGCCCATCTTTCATATGTGGTCCACGGAGTACCAAGGAGGTTGAGGATACCTGTCCCCGACACTAGGAAGCCCCAGTATACCTTGCCGCCAGACAGCACTGTAAGTACACTTTAGGGTCTTTTCCTTTTTTTTTTCAGTTTTCTTTGCTTTTTTGCAATTTCAAGATTTCCTGAGATTTTCTTCTCTTTTTCTCAGGTTCCAGCTCAGACTTACGACAGGTTGGTCAGGCAGAATAGGGGCTGGAAGGACATGTGCCGGTCCCTTCTGAGGAAGCTGGCCTGCACTTCAAAGGCGGCAGCGGACGTGCAGGAGCCCGGGCGCAAGAGAAGGCACGTCGAGAGCACGGCATCCACCTCATCGGCTTCGGAGTACTCTTCCAGTGCCATGCCTCGGGGATGAGGACCCAATGCTGACATCTTGGAGCAGCTGGCTGAGTACGAGCACGATAATGTCAACCTTTCAGATGTGAGTGACACGGAGGACTTGATGAGGGAGGCTAGCGTCTATGAGCTGAGTAGCGATGAAGAGGAAGGATCGGAGGCCTAGGAGGTCTCTAGAATTGACTTAGGAAGAAAAACAAACAATGAACAAGTTTTATGCACATTTTGTTTATTTTTTGCTTTATTTGGGCGCCGATGGGGCGAAAATAATGTAATACTGTTTTATTTGCTTTTTAAATTTATGCTTTATTAATTTGCATATTACTTGAGCCTCGGGGCAGTTTTTTTGCTTGGAATCGGGGTTGAAACTGGGCCAAAATGATATATAATGATGTATAAATGCTTGGATGGTCTTTGAACATGTTTTTGTACAGGTTTTGGTTGGAAAAGTGGGGTGAAAACTCCCTTTGGACAGCAACTTGGTTGCTGCAGATTTGCCACATACATCAGGTAAATGAAGCCGTGCGGCATGGTCTCTGGAGCAAATGAGGCCGTGCGGCTCACAGTTCTGTCTGGACTGGTTATTTTCAGAATAAAACCAAGGCTTGGCCATTTCATTTCATTTTCAACTTAGACTTGTCCCAACTGTTCCCAGAGCACATATTGGACCTAAAGACACCACCTTTGATCATTTTGTGATGGAGAAGCCCGTTAGATTGCAAAGGGGGAAGAGAGACCATTTTCTGTCCGATTTTCAGTCTTGGGTGAGATACAACTTTCAATCTCACAAGGGGTTGCTTGATTCTTCCTTCAAGGTCAAGTCTTTATGGCATTTGAGGGATCTCCCACCCGATTGGGACCTTTTGAGAGCAGCAGCAAAGTTTTGGGATGTCCGGAGACATGTTTACTGCTTTTCTTACAATGAGATTGTCCCAACGCATGAAGACTTCCGAGCCTTGATTGGGGGTCCAGAAATTGAGGCTATATCGATTCCGCTGATCGAAGACATGCCGGTGGCGGCAAAGCTTGCATCTTTTTGCAGATTTCTCTCGGGAGAGGCGAGGAGATGATGATAGCCCCGGATAGGATGGACCTTTCTGATATCCCGGGCAGGTTTGGGTCTCCGGCTATGGCTGCGACCACGGTGGCTATGGATGCCTTTATCCTTTGCATATTTTCTTCTCTGTTCACCGCTGAGTCCGTGGGGATCTGTCATGGTGGTCTCTTAGACATGGTCAGAGATTGCAGGGCTGGGAAGGACATTGTCCCACTTTGGTTTTGGGCGAGACTTTGCATGGCATTGATAGGATGGCTAGGGAGACCATTTCATGAGCTCAGGAGCCCGGATGTGCGACTTTATGGCTGCGGGGAGAGGCTTGGGGCTTTGCCGGGGATTTGCCGACTCGGTGCCCTTGGGTGATTTCTCGGAGAGGTGCACCTCGACGGCGGGACGGGGTAGGCTGGGAGGCGATGATGGCTAGGTTATCCACTTCGGACATCCGGCGGTGGGTACCTCACTGGAGGTTGCGGACCAGAGGATATTTCAGAGTCCTATATAGTGAGGGTTCCAGGGTTCTGCTGGTCATCCTTCTACATACCCTGCTTGGTATCCAGGCAGTTCGGGGCCTTACAGGAGCCGTTGGGCGATTGGGAGGATATCCGTACCATGGAGGTGGTTCCATTAGCTATGAGAGATCCAACCAGCTTTTCATTCTTCTCGAGGGCTTGGAAATACGCTGCTTTCCCACCCAGGGCTATCTTCGGGAGCGGGAAGAGTACCATCTTGACCACTGTCTACTTGGATTGGTATGAGAGGGAGATGGGAGCGACTCGGAGTCATATTGGGGGAGAGACGTCGGGCTTTATTGGGAGCTAAGCTGCGACTCGAGTAGGACTACGAGGGAGGCGGAGGCTAAGGCGAGTCGCCATAACCAGTCGGGTGACCTGATCAGAGATATGGAGGCTCGATACAAGAGATTGTCCGAGGTCGCTCCTTTGACTGAGGCTCAGAGGGAGGAAGTGCGGACTCGTGCTCGGTTAGAGAGGGCACTTATTGACACGGGTTTGATGGAGGCTCCAGTGAGGATACCGGAGATCGGAATGAGGGAGACCGACATCTTGGAGAATAAGAGAAAGAAAACTCGACGAGGTCGAGGTAAAGGGAAGAAAACCAAAGAAGACTCAGTGAATGACGACTGACATATCTTTTCTCAAGATTCCCTTATTGCCATTTTGCAAACACAGTAGTTTATTAGGCATTTTATTGTATTTTAGATCTTTGTAGCAGGTTAGCAGAGTCAAGAGTAGACCGTGCTTGAACTCATCAAGAAGTTTTTAACTTGTAATGAACAAGAAATATTATCTTAGAAATTAATCAAGACACATTTTATGAAAACTCAAATGTCTTATTGATTTGCTCAGGACCCGTTTTATGGAAACTGGAATATCCTTTATTATTGTTTAGGACGCATTTCATGGAAACTTAATCGCCCTTTTTATTATTTAGACCGAACCATAAATGGCTGCCTACGTTCCCCTTTTACAAGAAAGACTAAGGGGCTCAGGTCTTCGTAGTTCATTCTGGTGAACTTTTTCTCTTTTATATATTTTTTTTATGTGCAGCCCTGTTTTTTGCCTAGACCGCCCTTTTTGGGTTTTCAGCCTAGCTGGGCATTACTCTTTTTGCACTAATATTTTTTTTTTTTTTTTAATTTCTTAGACATAGTACCTTCGGAGCTTATCACCGTTGACTGGGTGAACAAAGGGATTGCCGTCCAGGTCTGCAAGTTTCATGGCTCCTCCCGATAGTATCTTCTGCACCACATACGGGCCGATCCAAACGGGTTCCCATTTTCCCAGGGGGTTGTCTCTGGTAGGGGGCTTTACTTTCGGCACTAAGTCACCCTCTTTGATGTCCCCGGCCTTGACCTTTTTGTCAAATGCTCGGCCATTCTCCTACGATAGGCTCGGGTATGCTCCATGGCTTTAAGCCTTCTTTCGTCGAGCGGGGCCAACTCATCATGCCGGCTACGCAACCATTCTACTTCGTTGACACTGTTTTCCGGGAGGACCCTTTAATGATGGGATTTCCAACTCCACTGGTAACATTGCTTCCATCCCGTAAGTTAGGGCAAAAGGAGTTTCTCTGTAGGCATTCGACAGACGTTACGTAACCCCGCGAGTGCCAGTGCGGCTTTTCGGGCCAATCACGACCACGGGTGGCCATTTTCCGGATGATCCGTTCGAGCGTCTTATTAGCGGCTTCCACGGCTCCATTAGTCTCGAGGTCTATATGGGGATGACTTGTGGCGAGTGATCCCGAACTCTCACAAAGAACCTACCGCAGTCCCCTTCAAAGTGTGACCCATTATCGAAATGATCTCATTGGGCACCCCATATCTACACATTATGTTTTCTTTGATAAATGGGCCACCTTCTTGGAAGTGAGGACCTTGTAGGACTTGGCCTCTACCCACTTGGTGAAGTAGTCGATTGCCACTAACACGAATTCATGCCCATTGCTTCTGCCAGGGGCTATCTTCCCTATCACGTCAATACCCCAAGTTGCGAACGGCCAGGGAGTCAGCATGCAGTACAGGTCATGAGGCGGGAGATGGTTGAGGTTGGCAAACCGTTGGCACTTGTCGCACGCTCGGACATGCTGGACACAGTCTGTCTCCATAGAAATTCAGTAGTAACCCATTCTGAGGATTACTTGCATCAGGGCTCTATCATTCATATGTGGACCGCAGGGACCATTGTGGACTTTGGTCATCAATTCTTTGGCCCTTTCTTGAGTGACACACAAGAGGAGTGGTCCTTGATATCGCTTCTTATACAGGTTGCCTCCTAGAATGACATAATGGGAGGCCAACCTTTTCAGGGCTTGCAAGCTCTTGGCTTTGACACCTTCTTTTGGCCTACCTTCTTCGTCTCCCGAAAGCCGACTCTCCATCTTTGAGGAACTGGTAAATTTGATTGTACCACGGTTCCTTGATAGGCTCGGGTCCCAGGTCTACTTCACAACGAGAAAGGCTGGGGCTTCTCTTCTACCCACTCTGAAGGGTTTTATGGCTTTTCCCTCGGGGATCTCTACCGGTGAGGCTAAAGTAGCTAGGGCATCTGCAATCTGTTCTTTTCCCTTGGCAAGTAGTGGAAAGTTACTTCTACGAGCTGTCCGATCCAACTCCTCCATATGGGCATGATACCGCTGAAGATTAGGGTCCACAGTCTTCCATTTGTTGGAGACCTGGTTGATGATCGGGTGAGTCTCCATAAACTTCGAGCTCCTTGACATTTCTTTCTAAGGCGGCCTCTAAACCGGCAATGCAAGCTTCGTACTCGGCGACATTGTTTGTGGCACGGAAGTTCAACTTGAGGGCTATGGGTGTATGCTCATCTTTCGGATCGACCAGTAGCATCCCTATGCCATTTCCTCTCTTGTTAGCAGCTCCATCAAAGAAAAGCTGCCATCGATTCTCAGGCTCGACTACGAAGATCCCTTCATGCAGGAATTGGGGTTCGGGCCCGCGGTCCTCATTGCTTGGGAAGTTCGCCGAGATGGTTCGACAATGCTTGGCCCTTGATGGCCTTTACGGTCACATAGGCGATGTCGTACTCTGCTAAGAAGAAGGACCACTTTGCTAGACGCATCGAGAGAAGGCTTATCGAAGATATACTTGATGGGGTCCATTTTTGAGACCAAATTCACGGGGTGGGCTTGCATATAATGCTTCAACTTGCCGACTACCCGGACCGATCACTGAGTCTTTTCACATGCTGAGTAATTGAGCTCACTTCCCTGTAGCTTCCGGCTGACAAAGTAAATGGCATTCTCTACTCGAGAGTCTTTCTTCTCCTGAGCGAGCATAGCCCCAACTGCCGTATCAATGAAAGTGAGATAGAGCAGAAGAGGTTTCTGTCTATGTGGGGGGCATAGTACTGGAGGATGTACTAAGTATGCCTTAATTTGGTCGAAGGCATCCTGGCATTCCTCGGTCCATGCAGTGTCTACATTCTTCTTCATGAGCTTGAAGATGGGCTCGCACATAGTGGTCAGCGATTGTGAAATGGGCGATGTGCGGAAAGTTTGCCCATAAAGCTCTTGACTTACATGCGAGTTTGAGGTGGCCTCATGTCCATAATGGCTTTGATCTTTCGGGGGTCGACTTCGATACCTCGCTCCGTGACCATATACCCAAGCACTTTTCCCCTTGTCACTCCAAAGGTGCATTTAGCAGGGTTTAGTCTCATGGAATGTTGTCTCAGCCTCTCAAAGAACTTTCGCAGGTCAACCAAGTGTTGTCCGTCCTCGCCTTTGGAGTGGATTATCATGTCGTCAACGTAGACCTCAATCTCCTTGTGGATCATGTCATGGAAAAGCGCGGTCGCTGCCCTTTGATAAGTAGCCCCGGCGTTCTTGAGCCCGAATGGAATTACTGTATAGCAGTAAGTTCCCCACGGTGTGGTGAAGGCTGTCTTTTCTTGGTCTTCTTCGGCCATCTTGATCTGGTTGTAGCCTGCAAAGCCATCAACGAAGGATTTGACTTCGTAGTTGGCAGTGGAGTCTACCAGGATGTCTATGTTTGGCAAGGGGTAGTCATCTTTGGGGCTGGCCTTGTTCAGATCCCTGAAATCCACACATCAGCGCACCTTCCTATTGGCCTTGGTTACGGTCACAATATTGGACAACCATGTCGGATATTCGATGACTCTGATGAATCCTACCCGCAGTAGCTTCTCAATTTCTTCTTTGACCTGTAGAGACCACTCTGGCTTGATTTTTCTCAATTTCTGCTTTACTGGCTTAGCATCTGGTGCTAGAGGGATTCTGTGCTCCACTATTGAACTGTCTAGCCCTGGCATATCCTTGTACGACCACGCAAATATGTACATGTATTCTCTGAGCAAATTAACCAGTCTGTCCCGTTCAACCCCCTGGAAGAAGTTTCCAATCTGTGTCTCTTTAGGTTCCTCGACAGTACCCAAGTTCACACTTGTCAAAACCTCCTCGACAGCTTGGGCCCGGTTTTCTCTTTTACGAAACACCTTAAAGATTTCTTTAATGTTTTGTTCATTTAGTGTGTTTGCATCTTGTTCAAATGATTCATTATTAAGCTTGTTGTTAAGTTTTGAGTTAATTTATCATTTGTTAAGTTGGCAATAAGGGGATAATCAGAAAGATCTGTCATTTCATTCAAAGCAAGAGGAAAGATGACATCGATTACCTATTGATAATCCTCAGGCGTGAGGCCTTCGGATGACTCGGAAGGGCTGGAATTCAAAGATTCTGACTCGTGACTCTGGACCCTCGACTCTGGACCCTACACTACTTATTGACTCGAGGGTGTTTGACAAGGGTTGGGCCGGGGTTCACTCTTTCCTGCCGTTGCCACTGGGGAGTAGCGGTCTTGTCGGCATTCTTGAGAAAATTGGAGACTTCAAAGCGATCAAAAACTTGCCGGAAATCATTGGTAGGCCGGTACCGTGGAAAGATGGTGAGGGGCTAGAGTAGCTTGATGTAGTCTCTCGGCGAGCTCGTACTGTGACAAGCTGGACTCATTGGCGAAGAGTCTGGCTCATCTTATCAATGCACTGCGATAACTCATTTTCTCTTTTCTGATCTTGGATACTACGACCTTGTCAGTATAGCCAACAGGAGGGTTGGCCTGGATAATGCTGATGAAGTCTTTTTCAGAAGGGATCTTGATTCTTCCTTGACTGGCTACATATTCTATGGGTTCCCTGTATTCTGCTTCTAGATCTGCTAGCTTCTCATTGAACTTTATGATGGCAATGAATTCGGAATTCTATGCTTCAAGAGGGTCACTGATCACAGAGATGTCGAGTGGTGTGCTTTGAATGACGGGTTCCTTGGCGGGCTCCTTGGCATAACTGACGTAGTAGTCAAACTTGCCTGAAGGCTCCCCTAGAGTTCCCACGCTCTTTTCCCCGGCTTCATACCTTTCCTTTAATTTCTGCTGCGTGGACTTCCTCTTCTTCTTCTTTCTTGAAGGAGCGTCTTCATTAATCCATTCTTGATACTCGTATTCCAGACAATCCTCACAGCCGCATACATCATACCAGATATGGGGCTTGGGTTGAACTGGGATGGCCTCTCCGACTACTTGGTCATTACCATTGTTGACTACCATGTTGGCCATTTTGACACTGGAAAACTGAGACTCAAAGATTTTGACGGGTTACTTGAGATCTTTGTGCCGACAAACTGCTGTACCGGTGTCCTCACCCACTTCTTTCTCGCTGCGGGAAAGGGATAGGAGAGGTTTAGACTCAGGGTAGGTGTTTGGGCTGAAGGCTCAAGCAATATGCAACTTAAGAATCTTCCAGTTTACTTAAAACAATGTCTTTTATTAATTTCTATTTGGTTGGAAAAGGGGATTTGCCCTTCTTTTTCGCAACTACTCTAGATCCTGGATCAGTGGGTTCCGTCACTACGTCTATAAGCCCCTCGTATTCCACCTGTATTTCGACCTCCCGGGGTGGGACGGCCCGGGCGAGGGTCCTATAGGGCACGCGGATCCCACCGACCGAGAGAAGAACGCTCCTAACGGGTCTAGCGGGTCATAGGAACTTTTAACGCACGAGCGATGCGAATTATAGTCAAGGCAATACCGGGAAAGTCTCGTCTTTCAGCCTTGATAGAATTTTGGCAGAATTTCACTTGCGCGATTGACGTTTTGACTTTTCGGTAATGTCCGAGAAGATAATAGGCATGGTTCGGGCGGTAAAAGTCGGATGACACAGTGTCACATTAAACTTCTTTGCATACGCCGTGCGTGAGTCAAAATCGAAGTCAATGCCGGGTCAAGATCTTGCCAATTTTTCCTTGTCGGAATTTTGGCAGAGCTTCGCTTGAGCGAAAGATCTTTGGATTTTTTTGGCAAAGACTCGGTCTCGACTCTTACGCATTCCGTGCGGGTCAAGGTCAAAGTCAATGTCGGAGTCAAGGTTCTACCAATTTTTCCTTGTCGGAATTTTGGCAGAATTTCGCTTGAGCGAAGGATCTTGACTTCCGTTATGAGCTAAGGCTTGACCTTTACGGGGATATGCAACTGGGCTATATGACACGGACTAGACCAAAAACCAACCAAAAGTCACGGTTTTTTGAAACGTATGACACGGACTGTGCATTGGTCGACACTGGCTGCCATGGGGAGTTTGGGATGATTCCGTGCGCGCCCGGGAGCATCGTAAGGCTGTCCGTGACTGCAGCTGATAAACCATCCCGGGTTTAGAGGGACGTGCATGCAAATTGTACAGGATATATAGGGTGCGCGTAGTGTGCGGTCTCCTAAAAATGTTCCTTTTTGAGTTAAAACAGAGATTTTCATAAATGTGTTTTAAAGGAATGATTTTTCGGGACGGGGGACAATGCAACAGTTAAGCACGTAAATTTTAAGGAGCCCGGTTTTCTTGGGCCCGAATAGCCCCAAGTGCCAAGGCGCAGTTAACTTCAATTTTTCCTGGTGGAATTGCCACTGAGGTCGTCCGGTCATAATCCAAGGAGGATTGAGCCGTACGACTGCATGGATCAATTTTCCAGGTTCCACTCCTTTGCTATTTCGGGTTGTTTCCCGTTCAAAGTATGCACAAATCCCAAGATGCAAATGATGCAATGCAAGGTAAAGAAAGCAAGCACGATTCATGGAATCCGCGATGGGAGTCTAACCCGCTCAAAGGGAAAAGCTTTCTTTTACTTTTTTTTTTCGTAAAGTGATATCGGTACGTGGGATTGTTAAACCACCGTTTATCCCAAGCCCCGGGTTAGGGAGCGATACAGGAAGGTTAGTGGTTTCCACCTATATACCAGGTATCGTTTATTTTAAAAATGAAAGCTTTTCTCCTTTGGGATATTCCCCAGCGGAGTCGCCAAACTGTGAATGTGTGCCCAAATTTTGTGGATTCACGCGAGTTTGAAGACATCCGGTTTAATTTGAAAAACGGAGTCGCCACGCCATTTTGATTTCCTCAAAACTTTGAAAAAAAGGTTTTATGGGTTCGGAGGTTAAGTTACCCCTTGGGAAGAACGGATCATCGTTCACCCAAGGTGCCTTGCCGTAGCAAGTCTCCCTAGATTCCGTTTATCGTGCTTGCTTGTGTGCTTGCTTGTGTGCATGTGTTTGAATAAAAGGGGATGGAATGTCCCAAGTTGTCTTCCGGACGTACAAACTATTTATTGGTTATCGCTCGGGATTTCTTGGATTTTATGTATTCGGGATTTTGATCCCGTCCTCACCTTGGACTTGTGATCATTGCTTTTTAACCTCGGGACTTGCGTGATCGAGAGAAGGACTCTCTTTTATAGTCCAAAAATGAGGTTATTTAGGAAGGAATGTCCTTAGCCCATCAATCCTACACCTTAAGACGATCGAGCTCATATAGTTGCTTCATGCTCGTCTTAAGTGATAATCGGAGATATCGGGTTCAAGGTTATCCCTTTCTAAAGAGATTATGGCACCTTTAATGGAAGAAACGATGTAAAGATAGGATCTTTACACCGGTTCTTTCCAAGGTTGCTAATGGGGACATGGGGGGAATGCATGTAAAATGACATTTTTAGTGAAAAGATGACATTTTTTGGGTTGCAAAGGATGCTTTTTGGTTTAAAGAAGTGATCTTCATGCAAAGGATGCATTTGATTTGCAAAGGATGCATTTTTATGAGGAAAAGTAGGATTTAATATGCAAAGGATGCACAAAGGTTCCATTTTTGAAAGCAAAGGATGCTAAGTTCATGCAAAGAGATGATTTTTAATGCAAAGGATGCATGTAAATGGGTTTTAGGTGCAAAGGATGCCCCTTTATTATAAAGACATGATTCTTATATGCAAATGATGCATTTTGGATGTAAAGATTGCATTTTTATGAGCAAAGGATGCATAAAGATGATATTTTTATTGTAAAAGGGGGTTTTTAGGTGCAAAGGATGCACCTTTGATTCAAAGATTACATTTTTAATGGCAAGTGATGCTTAATTCATGCAAAGGGGGAAGGGGGGTATGATAAAGATATGATCTTTAATGATAACTACCAAGTCCCAAGCAAGATAATGACAATATATGAATGCTATGAGCAATTTAAATCACATAGAGCAAGTAAAATGCAAGGTAAGGGAGTGAGGGGTTACCAATGGTGGTGACCTCTTCTTCTTTGGATCTTGCTTGGTGGAAGGACCAACTTTGGAGGCTTCAATGGAGGAGGGAGGTGGCTTCTTGGCTCCTTGACTTCTTATTTTTGTAGGAATTCTTTGGGGGGTTTTATCTTTGGAAAAACTGTGTATGGAAATGGGTAGAGGAGGCCTCTATTTATAGGCAGTCTGGATAAGACTAATGAAGCCGTGCGGCCAGAGGTCCTTGGCTAATGCAGCCGTGCGGCATTATCCACAATGACTCAGCATGTTTCTAGAATCATGCAAGGTGGCAATTCTAGAAGCTTTTTGTAATTAAGAAAAACGTGTTTCTTAATTACTAAGCCTTCCCTTCAGCCCTTAAGAGGTTTGGAACAGTTCCGGAATTGTTCCGGAACTCTAGAAAAGTCTGGGGAATTACCGGGAAATTTACCGGAATTGCTGGGAAAATTAACCGGAAGGCATGAGCCAGATTTGGGTACTTACAGCTCCCCTTGTCGCCCCGAACAAGAATATGCCAATGGATCGTAAAATGAGAAGGATTTGAAATTGTTATGATTTTTGGAATAAAAAGCTTAGGGAAGGATTTCCATGGAGGTTTTTCTTTTTAATTGAGGAGGTTGAAGGAGGATGATGAAGAAAGTATGGGGAGGTTGAATAAGGGAGGTGATGGAAAAAGGGAAGCATGCCCCCCCCATGACTACATTAAATGAGATCTTCCACCTATGTACAATTAAGCCCTCCAACGTTTAAGGTAGTACAATCAATCATCTCAACTTCTCTACTTCACAAAAAGACACCTCACCCACTCACAATATTTTATTCATTTCCAATTATTATAACTTCACCATACTACTTTATCCTATTTTCCATTTAAACCCTAAAGCCTTAAAGTTATTTCATAATCATCTTAACTTTTCATGAAAGACAAAGACATAAAGTAAGCACATAAAGTCAACAAATATCATAAAATGCATATAAAGGGATGCTAAAATAGTGCCTAGGTTTAGGGTCGTTACACTTGATGCACTGAAATCACTGCCCCTGTTCCAATGGCCCCACCACGAACCAGTGGGCTTGGCAGCTTTGGTTTTCCTTCATCCAGAGGAGATTCACTATGTTCTGATACGTAATTTGAATGCCTATTTTCTCTATCTCGTACCCACATTGGAAGTGTTCCCATGATGGCTAACCCAAAGAAGTATAAAAACAAATATTCCCTACGATTATTCTTCGTGTCATCTTTGACTGATGTTTGATCATATGAATCAGATTGAGAAGACGCTTGAAGCTATTTGCTACTTTGCTGATGATGTTGTTGAGGGTAAGGTCAGCTAAACTTCTTAGCTTAAATGACAAGCTAATGATTTGGTAATTTTGAACTTTATTATGTACTGAATTACCATATGTTACTACTTCTTCCATCTATTTTGTAGCGTACTAATTAATGAAAGTTATTGTTATAGGCACTATATTTAGCTAGAAATGTACCAGTATTTCTATATTAGCTTAAATGTAATTACGCGCGAAAGCTCAGAAGTTATGCATGTGATTGGGCAAGTTATCACATTCATGACTATCAGTCAGGTCATTTTTGGGCTAATTGTTTTGAGTGATCTATCAATAGTAAAATGCAGATTAAGCTCCCATCTTCTTCTAAAGGCCGCTTCACACAAATACTCTCTGTTGGTATTGGAGGTTCAGCTCTTGGACCACAGTTCGTTGCAGAGGCGTTGGCTCCAGATAACTTCCTCTTAAGGTATGTGACAAGGCTGTTTCAGTTCTCATTAGACATAAATTTATATGCATTAGACAATGCTTATGCATCATATATCTTTCAGTACCCTACTTGTAGGAGCAGGTACGTAGCTTTTTGTCTGTTACTTTGTAGGAGGAGTCTTCGTTTGTGCATATAGGTTTAATGTAAGAAATATGACTGAATTGTTCAAGTCATAAGGAGTTGTCCTGGATTTTCATTTTAGTTGATTTAGGGGGGGTTAAAGAGGCTTTCATAGTAACAACTAACTAGAGTACCATGCACGCTTAAAACAGAAAGATGAAACAAGTCAATTTTCTTGAGCAGGCGCTCTTCTCGGATCTTTCAATTTACTACATTCAATCTACTACATCCAACGTAAGTGCACTCTTCTCAGATCTTTCTTGACTAATATTTAGATTTTTGCCATTTTACCATTGCTCTCTCTCTCTCTCTCTCTCTCTCTCTCTCTCTCTCTCTCTCTCTCTATTATTTACTGATGTGACTGACTTCTTAATAGCATTTTTCTATGTAGATGTTAGATGTGTATAAGGTTTGAATTTATGGTGGAGTGGCTCTGCTGATATAAACAATGAACTAGGAGTGTACCATAAATTGAAATCTGAGAGAAAAATCAATCAAATTTGCTCTATCAAGAGTAATTTGAACATTCATTTTGTGACGGAGGGAGTATATCACAAATTTGAGTTATTTAACATCACTTCAAAACAGGAAAGAATGCATTATCATTTACCTGTCATTTATGAAAATAAATGTCTCTTTTGAATTTTAGGGTCATTTTAAAAGTGTTGATTTTTCAATAGAAAAATATCATAGACATTTCTGCTATTCACTTTCAAAATTTTAGTAATGCAAAAATATAATGAATTTTGATTTTATTTTTTGAAAAAGAAAATTAGTTAGAGATTGAAAAGTTTCAAAAGGTCATTCATTTTGGAATAAAAATGGTCATTCAATTTTGGACAAAAATGATCATTCAATTTGGGACAGAGGGAGTACTAATTTTCTTTTTAATGTCGATGACATCAAATATGCTAATGCATGCTGAGCACTATTGTTCTCAAATTTAGATTTGGAGGATATGTTCACACGTGAAACTGAAGTAATTGTTGCTAAATTTGGAGATCCTAAGGTTTACATACTAGAAAGTAGACGTGTCCAAATGGTTATAATCGCCGGTTAACGATTATAACAGCTGGCTAAAAAAATTGTTAGAACTTAACCGTAACCTAACCATTAACCGTGTACTAACGGTTACGGTTATCCGGTTAACGGTTATAACCGGTTAACACGGTTTATCCGGTTAAAACGGTTAACTGAAGCCTTTTTTTTCAGATTAGTCCTTTTAACGGAATTTTTAACAGTTTCTGTTAACTTTTGTACTCTATATGCCCTTTTTTTTTTAATAAAAAATACTATTTGAGATGTTAGTTATTAGTGAATTTTTTTGAAAAAAGTTATATAAAAAAAGTTAAGAATTTTTAAAGAAATGAAATTTTAACTGTAAGTGTGTTTAACAGATTTTTAACAGTTTTTTTTTTTAATTTTTTTGTTGGTTAAGCAAATCTATTTGAGATTATGGTTAGTAGAATATTTCTTTTAAAAACATCTTTTAACATTTTTTTGAAGAAAACAGTTAACTTTTTAACAGATTTTGAAAAAACAGTTAACTTTTTAACAGTTTCTGTTAACTTGTATACTCTATATGCCCATTTTTTTTTAATAAATATTAATATTTTGAGTTGTTAGTTAGTAGTGAATTTTTTTTTGGAAAAATTTATATAAAAAAAGTTAAGATTTTTTAAAGAAATTAAAGTATATAAAAGAAAAAAAAGGGACGGCACCCTTAAATTTTATTAATTAAAAAAATTACAAAGAGGGGGACAACCAATCTTACCCTTTTATAATTAAGGGGGGACATTTAGGAGCCTTTACCTCAACCTAACTATTACAATTCAATAAAAATAAACCTAATCTAAAAAATTAAAATTAAAAACTAATCTAATCCTCACTTCCCGTAGAGTCATCCACATCGTATTGATATTTTGGGTCTAGTGTATCCTCTTCATAAGGCATATCTTGTTCTCTCTTTTCCGCTCTAACCCAATCCCCAAGTAATAGTTGATTTTCCAAGTTTTCAACCGTTAGTTGGGAACGTCTTTCATCCAAAATATTTCCTACAATGCTAAATGCCGATTCGACCGCCACCGTTGACGCGGGAGAAGCTAAGACTTATTTTGCAATTATAGAGAGTATATGATAACTTTTGTTCCTTCTTGACCACCACTTTAAAACATCAAAATCATTTGGATTTGAACTACTTTGATCCCATTCAAAAGTAGTGTTGAAATATGTTTCTAACTCCAAGGGAATGTTAGAGGAAGAAGAAGTCCCTAATCGAGTACGTTTTTTGCTATACAAATTAGCAAAAAAATGATACGGATTCGCCTCAACTAAATTACCACCAACATCTTGAGAAGAAGTACTTGAGTCAACATTTTGAGAAGGATTTCCATGAATTGCATTATATTCGTTAAAAAGAGACACCAAATCATTTTTTGTAGTAGCAACAATATTCGACGGAGACGGAGTTTCATTATCACCGTCACCTTCGGGGTATAAATTCAAATAATAAAAAGCTAAAATGGTCTCCAACTCATCTAATTTAACACGGGGATCTAATACTTTTGCAACCAAAAATAAAGACGGAATAGTGGCAAAATATTTAATCCACTTTTGTCTCATGAAAAAAATGCAATCTTTTAAAACCAAGCAATCTTTTAAATTATTAAAACTAGTAACAATTGCAACACATTGCTCAAGAACCAAAATGGAAGTTGGATAATAAACTCCCGATAATGCCAAAGTAGCGGTGTTAAAAATCTTTAGCAATTTACACAAATTAGTGCATGCATTCCATTGATAAGCAAATAAATGTTGATTATTACCAATTGTAGCAAAAAAAAATCCATAAGAAGCTCTTTATACTCAAAACCATCTTTTAACATTTTATAGGTGGAATTTCACCTAGTTGGAACAACGGAAGTAAAATATTTGTCACCAATATTTTGATTTCTTAAAAACTTAATCCATTTTTTTGTAACACTATTTCTTTTAGAAATATATTCAAGAGCCCCTCTAATTGGGAAAACATATGTTTCTAATGCATGCAAACCATCTTTAACACATAAATTAATAATATGACATAAACATCTAATATGAAAAAACTTACCACCAAATGACGATTGACAAACTCTAATCAAATTTGGTAAACTAGCGGTATTAGCACTAGCATTATCAAAAGAAATAGTAAATATTTTATTCGTAATCTTATATTTTAAAAAAATTCCACGCAACTTTGAACAAATTGGATAGTCCAAGAATAATCTATCCAACGGCAAGTAACACCCAAATAACTATTTCTTTGCCAATGATCACTCCAACCATCGCACAAATTGAAACTTTGTTTGGTAAATTTGATAAAACCTCAATTAAAGTTTTTTATATGTCAACACCACCTTATGAATATCACGTACGAGAGTCGAACGTGGTACTCTTGAGGCGGCGTGATTTAAAGAAAGTCGTATAAATCTTTTATAAAATTCATCATCCGCAAAGTTAAAAGCAAGTCCTTTAACACAAACAAATTTGGCCAATTCTTGCCTATAAATGACCTTATTAAATTTAAATAGGACGGAAGACGAACCTTGGGTGGTGGTTGGAGCTAATTGAGTTTGACCACTCGAAATGCCAAGTTTATCGGGATGTTGTGTGCGTGTGTGAGTGTTAAGTAACCCATGCCCTCCACCCTTAGTAAATGGGTAGTTTTTTGAATAATGGTTACAATGCGCTCGATAATAGCGGTCGTCATCGGGATCAATTTGCACTTTTTGAAAATGAATTGTAAAAGTGTCGGACGTAGACTCTCTAGGGGCATATGAACGTGGCACCGTTGGCGGTTGTTCTTGTTCTTGTCCCCGAGTACGACCACCTCGAGCTCGGCCTCGGCCTCGGTCGCCCCTACCCCTTCTACCACTTTCAACAACATTTTCATCCACATCTTGCTCATTTTTTGAAAATGGTTCCTCAAAAAATTCGGATTCTTCTTCGTTATGATGGGAGGAAGAACCAACATGTTCCTTGCCTAAGTTGCCTCTTCGAGAAGAAGACATTTTCGTTAGAAAACTGACTGGAATTCGAAAAAAGTGCTAACTTTGTTAAAAAACTAACTGAAAATCTTTAAAAAACTGACTGGAAGTCTGGAATTTCAAAAAACTAACTGAAATTCTGAAAAACTAACTAGAAACGTTAAAAAACTGACTGAAATTCTAAAAAACTAACTGGAATTCTGAAAAACTAACTGGAAACGTTAAAAAGATTGACTGAAATTCTAAAAAAAATAACTGGAATTCTGAAAAACTAACTGAAAACGTTAAAAAACTGACTAGAATTTCAAAAAACTAACTAATATTCTGAAAAACTAACTGAAAATGTTAAAAAACTTACTGAAATTCTAAAAAACTAACTGAAATTCCTAAAAACTAACTGGAAACATTAAAAAACTGATTGGAATTTCAAAAAACTAACTGAAATTCTTAAAAACTAACTGGAATTGTTAAAATACTGACTGGAATTCTCGAAATAGAACAAAAATATTAATTTCGTTAAAAAACTAACTGGAAATTGTAAGGAAACTAACTGAAAATCGAATATGAGAGTATGAGAGAGGCTTATGATATTTGAGAGTAGAGAAAGAGAGAGTAGAGAAGTAAGGTGAAAATGAAATGGTGGGAGGGAGGTGATATTTATAGGGTTGAATTTTTTCAAGAAAAAGATTTTTTTTAACTAAATCAAAATCTGGTTAAAAAACTAACGACTAGTTTGAATGGGGTCAATCTGGTCTGGAAGTAGCCGTTGGGCCTTGGTGACCGTTGGGGAGTATTAAATTTGAATTCAGTTGATTAATCCGGTTATAATCGCCGGTTATTTAAACGGTTATAGCCGGTTAAATAACCGCCGGTTATAACCGCCGGTTAGCCGGTTTGAAAAATCTCTAACCTTAACCGAACCGGTTAACCGCCGGTATCGGTTAATCTGGTTACGCTGGTTTGACCGGTTAGTTGACCGCTGGTTCCGATTAGATTTTGGACACGTCTACTAGAAAGTAGAAACACGAAAGGAATCTTCGCATGAATCTCACGATCATTCTCACATTTTCTAAGGTATATATGATCTTATATTTTTTTTTCTCTCTTTATTTTCTTAACTGCACTAAATCATTTACCTATTTTTATCACTATTGCAAAATAAAGAATTATCTTTTTGTAAGTTTCGCTTCTGTTGGAAAATATATTCCTTACTGCAGTTCCATAATTCTTCTCTCTCCCTCTCTATACATATTCAACAAAAGGTGATCAAAATCAAGCTACGGGTGGCACTAAGTCAGGTAGAAAGTAGGGAACAGGGATCTCCAACAACAAATACCAAGGTAGACTACTCACATATAAGAGCAAGAAGAGGTCAGGCAACCAACGGCCATAGTCTCGGAGAATGAGTAATACATCTTTTTGAACAATAATTCTCTTATTGGAGATTAAATTTGTCTAAATTCATCTAAGTTGTGATCAATTTATTTGGATGACACGTGAGAGGGGAAAAGATTAATGAGATGATGAAGTATCTTCAATTTTTTTGGTCAAAATTTGTAACTTTTATTATTATTGTCATTATATATTTTTGTTGGGTACCTTTTAATTATATTTAAAAAAAATCTAAATTAATTTTTATAGTTATAGTAACTCTTGATTTAATTTTTGCGATTTGTCAAAGTTTGTGTAATTTATTGGTTGATTTATCCAAGTAGTATAGTTGTTTATTTTCTCATTTAAGTATGTGTAATTTATCACAATAATGTAGTCTAAACTTTCTTTAAAATATTCTTGACACAATGTCTAAGAGAATAGTCAATTTAATATTTATCCTTATATTTATATTTACACATTTATTTATGACTCTGTTTTTGTCAAAGTGTTATGGCCGTGCGTTTTACGCACGGGTGTTAGACTAGTTACTTTTAAAGCTCAAAATCACTTTTAATAGCGTTTGGGTAACAAAAGTGATTATGATTTTAAGCTGTTAAAATGCAAAAAAACTGTGTTTTCGTAGAAGCAACTATGACCCAACTTTTGCTAAAAGTAATTCTTAGAAGTTGTTATTTGTGTTGTTTTTACAATAATAGCCTCTATCTCTTTTGTGAATTTATTCTCTATCCTACCAATAATTATTACTACACTATTTATATTGACACACTATTTATATTTATATTGACAATAATTTAATATAATAATATTTCCTCTTAATTTTCGGTTCTAACACTATTTTATTTGCAATGGGACGATTATTTTGGTTCAGCCGTCAGCGACTATAAAAATATTAAGATATTTACTCAGGGTAATAGTTCCCAAAATAACTCACCTTTGAAACTATTTTTCAAAATGATCACATTGTTGGAACTCGATATAGTGTATCGAGTTCAACATTTGACCGTTGAAACTCGTTACAATATGTAGCGAGTTTAGTTAAATTAAGGTTCAACTAATTTGTAATTAAAATTAATAGAAATCGCTACACCATGTAGCGATTTCAATCGGACATGAAACTCGCTACATGGTGTAGCGAGTTCTAATAAACCAGACCTAGGCAGCAACGGCGAATTACAGACTCTAAAAGAAAGAAACAAAAAAAATCCTAAGTCTAAGTAAGGGAGAAGGGAGAAGAAGAATTTTTTTTCCATTGCAATCATCAAATTCAAGCTTTTCACCATCTAATTTCGTCATTGTAAGTTTACATCCAAGTTTATCCTTCTTCATTGTTGATAATTTTGCTTTGATTTGGGTACTTGTTGAAATATGGTATATGCTTTGATTTGGGTATATGCTTTGATTTTGGTACTTGTTGAAATAGGATATATGCTTTGATGATTTTGTTTTGATTTGGGTACTTGATGATTTTGATTTGATTTGTGTATATGCTTTGATTTTGGTTTGAATATATTGAAATTATTAGGATTTTCTTGAATATTAGTGTTGTTATTGAACCCAATTGTTAGTATATGTGAACTCAATTTTTGGTATATTTGAACTCAATAATTGGTTTATTTGAACTCCGTTGTGGTATATTGATGTTTCAAAGTTTCTATATTTGTTATTGAAAAAGTAGAAGTATTTGGGTATATGATTTGATTTTGGTACTTATTGAATTAGAAGTATTTGTTATTGATATTTCAAAGTTTATATATATATATATATATATATATATATATATATATATATATATATATATAGGATTTTGTTAGGATACCCACCATAGGAGTATCCTAACAAGTGATCCATTATTTTTAGGACAAAAATGTCCCTAATTCCTCAAAGTAATCATATGTATGATGGGGGTAAAATTATAATCATCAAAGAGAGAGAGAGTTAATATTAAATAAGAGAGAGAGAGAGAGAGTTAGTATTAAATAAGAGAGAGAGAGAGTTAGTATATATCTCTCTTTGATGATTACAATTTTGTCCCCAACATACATATGATTGCTTTGAGGAATGAGGGACATTTTGTCCAAAAATAATGGGTCACTATTTAGAATACTCCTATGGTGGGTATCCTAACAAAACCCATATATATATATATATATATATATATATATATATATATATATATATATATATATATATATATATATATTGAAATGGGGTTTCTTTTGTTGAAACAGATGGATACCTTCATTGATCATGTGCTTATCGATAACTCTATTTTAACTGCACATAAAGGCAACAAAGCTCATTTTATTTGGGTCGGACAACAGGTTGCTACTCCGTTTTCATTTCATCGTGGTGCCACATTGTCGGATAAACTAGCTCTGATGATATTATCGAGATTAGCCGAGAGTGGCTTTAGTGGGGTTAATTATGTAGGGAGAATTCAGTACGACTATAGGTTGCTGCAGGCATTGATTGAGAGATGGCGTCTGAAGACCCATTCATTCCACCTCCCGGTTGGTGAGATGACTATTACCCTAGAGGATATCGACATGAATTCATGGACCTACTTGGCCACACGCCGGGACACGCTCTGAAGACGCCTTTTAAAAACAAAACTTTCGAAATGTCCTTTCTAAAAGTTATCAATTTTCAAAACCTGTTTAACGTTAAGAAAAACTTTCATAACTTGATATTAAAGGTAAAATCATTCAGCTCAAAAAAAAACCAACTCACACCACTTTCAAACCCTTTACAAACCACACACAACTTATTTACAACCTAAGGAACATAGTTCCCAAATTGAAAAATATTTACCAAACACTCTCCCATCGGAGTTGACACTTCTAGCACATAAGGCATAGACTCAACAGAAACATGCAATTGCGATGCAAAATGCATGGACACATAAGAATGAGATGAGCCAGGGTCTATAAGTGCACGTGCTCTCATACTTGCTATAAAAATAGTACCTCCGATGACGTTGGAGGAATCTGCCGCTTGTTGTTGATTCACCGCAAAGACCCGACCCTGAACCTTAGGCCTCCCTGACGAATCCCTCTTCTGACCTTGAGAGGTCCCGACGCCACTCGCGGATGCTTGCTTCTTTGGCTTGGTACAATCTTTCTGAAAATGCCCCGACTGCCCACAAATCAAACATTTCCCCTGTTTCTTCCAACAATGTTCCTCTACGTGCCCCTCCTTCTGACAATAAGTACAAACTTTCTTTTGTGCATTCCCTAGATTAAAACTGCCTTCGAACATTAAACTGACCTTGCGGCTGCCCTCTAAACTGTGAGGTTGATCCTTACCCTCCTCGACTATCTCTACTCTGTTGTTGTGGTCTACTTTGTCCTCCTTGCCTTCCCGTACTAACCCCTTCCGTTTTCCTCTTATGTTCTTCAATGTCGTGCTCCACACGATATACACGATCCACGGCATCTTGAAAACTTTGAAACTTGTGAGCCACTAACGGCGTTCGGATTACTGTCTTCAAACCCCGAACAAACCTCAAGGACTTCCTCTCCTCAGTTGCCACCAAATGAGTGCAATATCTCGATAACTCCGTGAACTTAGCCACATACTGAGCCACGGTCATTAAATTCTGCTCTAGATTAAGAAACTCTATCTCTTTCTTGTCTTGATCCACGGTCAGAATAAAATGTTCTTTGAATTTCCTTACAAAACTCTCCCATGTGTACGGAACATGGCCCTCGTCCCAACTTGCTTTTAAAGTTCTCCACCAATGTTCCGCCGCACCCAAAAACTTGTAAGATGCAAACCTGACTCGCTCATCCTCGGTACATCTCAACACCTCAAAGATCTTTTCCATGGTTTCAATCCATCTTTCCGCCTTTGCCACATCCGGCTCACCATCATAACTGATAGGTTTCAACTTCAAAAACTGATCCAATCCCACCCTGAGTGCTGCTTGCTCTCCTTGCTGTATTTGGTCATTCATGGCCTTCATAGCCGCTTCTAACATTCCTTGGAACATATCCCGGGTCTCCTCCCGAACATTTCCTCGGCCTAAAGGTCCGATCAGATCACCTTCAGCTCCTGCCATCACAAATGAGTACCTGCATAAAACATTTAACGTCACTCACTCAATCCATACTACCCTCCTAGGTCATGTATCACTCTATACTATCTAAACCTAAGGCTCTGATACCAACTGACGCGCCCCGAACCATGGACCTACTTGGCCACGCGCCGGGACACGCTCTGAAGACGCCTTTTAAAAACAAAACTTTCAACATGTCCTTTCTAAAAGTTATCAATTTCAAAACCTGTTTAACGTTAAGAAAAACTTTTATAACTTGCTATTAAAGGTAAAATCATTCAGCTAAAAAAAAAACTCACACCACTTTCAAACCATTTACAACCCTTTACACACAACTTATTTACAACCCAAGGAACATAGTTCCCGAATTGAAAAATATTTACAAAGCCTTAAAAAGTTGCAAAATAAGGACAACAAGTCAAAGTCTTGGAATACTACCTGTAAGTACCCAAATTCGGATCGTCAAAATCCGTTAAAAGTTAACCGGAATCTGTTAACTGGCCCGCTCCAGGTTAACCGGAACCCGTTAAACTCCCCGTTCTCAAGCCAACGAGACGTCCCGGGACTTCCCCGTGCATCCCAACGTCAAAGCGTACTCAACACACGTTATCACACGTAAAAGTACAACTTTTCCTGAAAACGCACTTTCCGGCACTTTTCGGGGGCATTTCGGATATTTTCTGGACAGTTATTTAAAAAACGGACAAAACCGGGAATAACGGGATGAAAACCCTAGCCTAGGTGAGTCAAAGGGGAACGTGGCACACATGCCAAAGCCCTCTAGTCAACATCAATCAGATTTCAAGGTGAAAAGACCAAAATGCCCCTGAGATTGAGTCACAGTCCGTCCGGACTGTTTTACAGGCAAAACAGAATTGCCAACAAGTCCTCCTATTTTCCAAAATACCACAAAACCTCCCCAAATTGAGGATAAGTCCGTCCGGACTATTTTACAATTTCACCCTATAAATACAAGGGCTGTCAAAACATTTCAAAAGGAGGAAAAAGATTAAACATTTTCACCCAAAGCCCACGGCATAACCATTTCCTACCCTCTCCCGAGCCCGTTTTGCCTCGATTTGCGTGAAAACCTTCTTTTTCAACCAAACACGAACCAAACAACCTCGAAACACCCTTCCAAACACTAAACCGTATCCCGTATACGTCAACCGAGCCAAAAGAGTCAACCCCTAGCCATAGGTAACACTCTCTCTTCCTAAACACTCGTTTTGTCTCGGTTTACGTGCCAATTGCGACAACCGTTTCGGTAGAAAGTCATTAAAATGTAGACGTCATCGTCTACGAGGTTCGATACGTTTTAGTCCAAGATCCTCTTCTCTCCCGTAAGAGAAGTAATCTCGGGTTAAAACGGCATTTCGGCCCCGTTCTTTACTCTTATGTCATTTACGGTTCGAATCGTTTGATCCGTTGATTAGCAATTTCATAGTCCGAACCGTTTGGTTCGTGATAGTCATTTACAAGTCCGAATAGTTTGATCCGTTGATTGTCATTTAAATTACGCAACTTTACAAGTCCAAGCCGTTTGGTTCGTTGATCGCACCTTTAAAATCCGGGTCGTTTGATTTCGTCGATACCGCACCTTAAATACTGTCATTTACAAGTCCGAGCCATTTGGCTCATGATAGTATTTACTTATCAAAGTCCGAGTCGCAAAACGATTCGTTGATCGCATATCATTTAATGCTTTTTTCATAAAATTGCTAACAATGTAATGCCCGGTTCAAAACCGGAGTTCGTCATTCGAACTCTCTTTCAAAACGCGCAATGTGACGTTTGGCATCCAAATGATTATCTTTACATTCAAAACCTGAAGTTTGACATTCAAACGCTCTTTTCTTAAAAGTCAACATTTGACACTTAAGTTAAAGATTCAAAACTCGTCATTCGCACCACTTTTCCTAAAAAACTCCAAAATCGACGTTTGTCATTCAAACGCTCGCTTTTTCCAAAAATCATAAAATCAACGTTTGACATTCAAACCAAGATTAAGCTTGTCATTCAAGCCCCCATTTTCAAAATGCAAACACACACACACACAAAATTTCGAGAAAGGTAGAAAGACTCGTCATACGAGGCGTTTCGGGTGATCTCAAAATACTCTTCCCGAAACGTAACGTGACCTCCGAACCTAACAATCTCTGGTACTAAAAAAAAGCCATTTCCAAAGTTTGGGCTCAAAATACAAAACGACACTTTTTCAAAGCCATTTCCAAAGTTTGGGCTCAAAATACAAAACAACACTATTTCAAAGCCATTTCCAAAGTTTGGGCTCAAAATACAAAACGGCACTTTTTCCAAGCCATTTTCAACGTTTGGGCTCAAAATACAAAACCGCATGGCGACTCCTCTCCTTCCTGAAAGTGAGGTCCCAAACATCCGCGAAAGACAACCGCTCACCGCGCAGCCCGCTGAATGAACGCTCGCCCGAAAAAAACTTGTTTTTGAATGTGATGATAAGTTTTGTAAATTTCGGTTTTTGGGAGTCGCCACGCCGTTTTTAAAGGAAAACATTGAAAAACCTATTTTTAAGAGAATTTTGGGTTCGGGAGTCTGGTTACGTGTTTGGGAAGAACTAGAGAGTTCACCCAACACGCCTCTTTCGAGACTTTCAATCAACATTGGACAATTATGGACATTCAAAGTGTGTGTGCAATATGTGTCGATGAGCAAGGCATGTAAATTTGGCATTTCATTTGATGATGTAAAGACTGGATACAACTTGTGAGCCATGACAGGGGGCCACACCCTTTACACATTATGATGTTCATAACAAGGCAGAAGGTTAAGACAATCTGCTCAGGAAGCTCCGATGTCGTCCGACACAGGACTTCCCAGAAAGAGGATGTCGGACGACAGGATGCCTCATGGTCAGATTGTCTTTTACAATGACCAAGCTATTCTGGAACTGGAATAACATTTATTTCTCCCATTGAAGACACTATTTGAAGGTCTAAGCTCAGTTTGGGGGTTGATTGGAGTGGACAAAGTCATGATTGACATTTAATGGTACGGATGTCATATGACATAGAACATCCGAAGTCGTCTATGTCATGTGGCAAACCGCCTCCATCAAGTAGATCGCACCCAAACAGACCTTAGGCACCCAAATAGTGGCTCATGAGCCAAAAAATGCTTAAGTAAGCTTTGAGTTACTAAGGGGGATAAATCTGACAGATCTGAAGTCCAAGAAAGACTTTATAGTCTTCTGGGAGCTCCATGTCGTATGACACAGGATCTCCAGAGAGTCCTGTGTCGTCCAACAGGAGTGGCCTATATGAGTGCCCTTCAGTCTGTTTGATTCCTCCTTTATTCTCAAGGCAAACCAAGCATCTTTATTAACTGTAAACAGTAATATAACAGTATTATGTGAGAATTATGGAAGGATCACATGGCTTTAGTGGCCAAATGTGATAAATCACATGTTTATGGCCACTTTGAAGTAGCCATCACCTCCTAACTCAATGTAAATGAGCAAAGATCTAAACTTTATTGATGTTAATGCCACCAAATGTCCAGATCTGAGGTGGGGAGAAGTGAATATTGAAGATTCACTTCTCCACCACCTTTATCATGCAAAAATCCCGATTTTTACATAATATTAAAGCAAGTAAGCATGCAAGGTAGTATAAATGTATGGAAGAGTTATTTAAAGAGAGAGAAGGGTTTAGTGACTACCTATTGTAGTCCACAAGGTAACATCACCAGTAGTATGGTGTCCACCCCTTCAACACACCAACAAAGAGGGTTTCTTTGGGTCTTGGCCTTGGTGTATGTGTGTGTGTGAGGAGGGAGGTGAGTGTTTGAGAGAGAGAGGAGAGACTCTATTTGTGCAGAGTTTCCCCTATTATACTGGTATCCTCCCAATCCTCTCTAAAAGTCCCCTAAAATGATCAGCCATGCCTTGTATTTATAGGCAGGCTGATGGGAAGGCTTATGTCGTCCGACAGGGGCAGTTAAACCGCCTTAGTGTCATCCCATGTCGGACGACAGCGTACATCATTTTGACATACTTGGGCCGAATGGCTGGCAGGCCCAATGGGTTGGATGGGCTATGGGATAATTGGACTTAATTTGCTTCTTTAGCAATTACATAAGCCCAAAAATCAATTAAAATGGACCCAAAACATGAGTTCGGGTTGGGGTACTCACAGAGCCCCTCGGCGATGTCACTTCCACGGGAAGTGGGGTCATCGATAAAAATGAGAATCCCGAGCCGGACACGAATGGCAGGGAAAGAGATGACCAAGATGGTCAAGTGGCTGGACCTCTTATGAAGAGGATTCCTACGTATCCCGTGGGGGAATCAAGCCGAATTGTAGTTCATCAAGGATGGGGTGCCAATGAAAGGCTACGAGTTTTGTACCCGAAAGTGACTGTTCCAAGGGGAGTCACCCCGAAGATGGGCGTTTGTACCCAAGATCGACTGTTCCAAGGGGAGTCACCCCGAGAATTTGACTTTTTTCTTTGGGAGTCACCCGCGAATTTGACTGTTTTGATGGGGAGTCACCCCGCGATTATGACTTTTTTCTTTGGGAGTCACCCGCAAATTTGACTGTTTTGATGGGGAGTCACCCCGAGGATTTGACTTTTTTCTTTGGGAGTCACTCGCGAATTTGACTGTTTTGATGGGGAGTCACCCTGCGAATATGACTTTTTTCTTTGGGAGTCACCCGCGAATTTGACTGTTTTGATGGGAAGTCACCCCGAGGGTTTGACTTTTTTCCTTTGGGAGTCACCCGCGAATATGACTTTTTTTTATGGGGAGTCACCCCGCGAATTTGGCTATTTTTATGGGGAGTCATCCCGATGATTTGACTTTTTCTTTGGGAGTCACCCGCGAATATGACTTTTTTCTTTGGGAGTCACCCGCGAATTTGACTGTTTTGATGGGGAGTCACCTCGAGGGTTTGACTTTTTCTTTGAGAGTCACCCGCGAATATGACTTTTTTCTTTGGGAGTCACCCGCGAATATGACTTTTTTCTTTGGGAGTCACCCCGAGGGTTTGACTTTTTCTTTGGGAGTCACCCGCGAATATGACTTTTTTCTTTGGGAGTCACCCGCGAATTTTTACTGTGTGGGAAATCTGTACGGTCTTTTCGGACCGGGTAGTTTATAGCCATTCCGGGCTATTTTCTGTGTTGGAAACGCGGTATTTCCGGTTGGACCGGGTAGTTTATAGCCATTCCGGGCTATTTCTGTGTTGGAAACTGTACGGTTTTCCGGACCGGGTAGTTTATAGCCATTCCGGGCTATTTCTGTGTTGGAAACTGTACGGTTTTCCGGACCGGGTAGTTTATAGCCATTCCGGGCTATTTTCTGTGTTGGAAACTGTATGATTTTTCGGACCGGTAGTTTATAGCCATTTCGGGCTATTTCTGTGTTGGAAACTGTACGGTTTTCCGGACTGGGTAGTTTATAGCCATTTCGGGCTATTGATCTTTGATAATTGAGAGAGGTGGGCTTTTGAACCCAAATGAATTGATGAATTTTGATGATAGGCAGCCAAGATAGGCTGACAGAATTGATCAGGGGCAAAAGGGGAAAATCACCCTTCTGGACCATGGATGTCGTCCGACAAGGGGAGTTTCCCAAGCTGTTTTAATTAAAACAGTAGGTCGTAAGACAGACCCACAAAAACAGTGTGCCGCCGAGTTCAGGAAGAGAAAGAGAGAAAATTTTTGAAAAATTCTTCCTCCAATTTTGATTCAAATCAAGAATTTGATAATGCCTCCGCGAGCCGAATCGAGAAGGAATGTGCAACAAGTCTTGTCCGAGAGGAGGAGACTCGTCGATCGGAACAAACGGAAGAGATTCCCCGAGGGAAACGGGCTTTATCCGGGCCTCGATTTTCATACTTCCACCATGGAACAGAAGGGGGTAAGTATTCTAAACCAACGACCCTTCCCTTTTCCTTTTTCGAAAATTGGATTTCTAGGGCTCTAGATAGAATTTGGGGGAAATCGCACCCTAAGAGGAATTGCATGCTTGGCATGAAGTATATTTTTTGAAAAGATTTTCTCTTTCTGTTCTTTTGAAAGAATTGGGTGATTTTTTGAAAAATGTACATGAATGAATGCACATATTGTTATGAGTATGCTTTGGATACCTGTGTTGTGCTTACCTGCAGGCTTTGCGGACCAAGGGGTCCCCTGAGCCGATTGCGACCATTTGGGGCCTTCTTCCTGGCTCTTCTGATTTGCCGGACAGTCCTAAAGGCCTGGTTTTTGCTGTTGGTCTTGGACCATTCTTCACTGTCGTTGGAGACTTTGGTGACACGCCCAGGAGTGTGGAGCTGGTGCAGGCCTTCAGACAGTATTGGTGGGACTCTACCCATACTTTACATCTATCTTGGGGTGAGTTGACCATCACTCCCTATGACTTCACTGCTATCACCGGTCTGCAGTTCACGGGCAGGCCCATCTTTTCTGAGGACCCTGGTGTGCTGAGCCCAGACGCCATTAGAGCATTGACTGGACTGACCTTTCGCCTGAAGGGCAATGGGGTTCCTTTGGCGGACTTGCACTCGGCTTTGACACATCAGTGCCATCTCTTTTTTGAGGATGCCGCTACAGTTACGGCTGAGCAGTTGGCGAGAGCCTTTGTCTGGGCCGGGTTTTCTGATACCCTGTTCTGTAATGCCTCTACGACGGCATTGACTCTTTTACTGGAGCCTCTTCGTGATTGGAGCCAGGTGTCCACTTTTTCATGGGGCGAGGCTGGTTTGGCCCAGGTGTATAGAGGCCTGGATGAGGTGAGCAGAGGCAGTGTGACCTCTTTGGACTTTTATCAGACTGTGCTGGAGGTATGCTTCTTGCCTTTCGCAACTAGACTGCTGCATTGACCTTTCTGTCATCATTTTTTTACTGTTGCTGCACACTGAAAGCTTCTGTCTTTTATTTCAGGTGTGGGCTTACGAGGTGTTTGGCTGTTATGCCTGGACTGTTGCTGAGAGGATTGCGGCTGATCTATTCCCTGCTATCCGCCGATGGACTTTTGGAGCGAGGGAGAGCTGGAGAGTGGACGGGGTGAAGCCCCGTAAGACGGCCTGCTACCATGACACCATGATTGCCTTGAGGGGTACCTCTGTTGGGTTGAGACTATTCCCCTGGCATGATAGGTATGGCGAGGATATGGTTGGTGATGCTGCCCTGGCGACCAGGACGGGGAGGCTTCTGATTGGCCTGGAGGGAGATGCCCTGTACTTGGGGGAGAGAGTCTGCAGGCAGCACGGTTATGGTGCGGCCACTCGCGTTCCTCATGATCCTCCTGCGGGGATATGGCATATTCGGCCCCGCTCGACTTGGAGCGGCCGGGACCGGCATTGATGCCGCTGAAGCTCGATGGTGGGGATTATGCCCAGTTTGTCTTCACCCGATTGGTGACTCCTCAGGTTATGGCCGCCAGGAGGGCAGCGGGGATGCAGATACCGGCGCCTCCCCGATTTTTTGATTATGAGGCTGGGGGTGTCATTCGCCGCTCCTCGTTTGACATGTCTGAGACTCATCCTTATCTGCGGCTTCCCCGCGGGACTACTTCTGTGAGCAATCTTCCTTTTCTGATTTGTTCAAGCTTTTTACAGCTTTTACTGTCTGCATTGATCGCTTCTGACTGTCTTTTTTTTGTTTTCATTGAACAGGTCCCAGCCAAGACGTTCAGGGTGGTGGCCAAGGCGCTCACCGGTGCTGTGAAGATGCTGCGCCAGTTTCAGAGGAGCGCGGAGCATTGGAAGGGGAGATGCAGCTCCCAGCCTGGTGACATCGTGCCTCCGAAGAAGAGGCCTAGGCCGACTTTGGCTCCTTCTGGTTCACAGGCGGGCGGTTCGAGTCAGCAGCCCCAGCCTGATGTCGATGATGGCGAGGACGACCCTTATTAGCCCCCTTTCTCCACCGTGCCCGAGTGGCAGGGGTATTATGCCGAGCCCCAGCCTTGGGCCCAGTACGAGGATGATGATTCAGACGGCGAGATCCATGAGGCGCCGGAGGGTGGCGATGATAGCCAGGAGCAGAGCGGCTCCGAGGAGGAGGTGGGCAGCGTCCAGGACGACAGCGGCTCCGAGGAGGACGAGGAGGATGATTCCGGCGACGACTCTGAGTCGGAGTGACCACGACGGTCCCCTTTTGCCATGCTTTGACTCTTTTAGGAGAGAGAAGAAATGCATGCACTGTTTTTGTTCTTTTGGATTGTAAAAACAAATATTTTATTGCTTTTGTACTTTGACAACCAAAACATTTGTTTATTTATGTATTTGGTAGCTTATATGCACGAGTTCGTCCCAAGAAAGGCACAAAATGGTAGCTGTTGATGTGATTGGGTGTTTTTGCGGTTTTGTATGCATTGGGTAACATTTATGTGTCTGTTGGGGTGTTGGATGTGCCGGATCCTCTCCCGCGGGCTTGATGAGCGAGGGGGAGTGTTTATGTATGATTTTCTGATGTTTTGGACAGGTTTGGGTAGGTTTTTTGAGCAAGCATTGTGCTGCTAAGGATTGCTGCAGTTGCAGTTGCTGGTGTTCTTGATGGAACTCTCCATGTCGTCCAACACAGGACTTCATGGAGCCTCCATGTCGTGCGACAGGGAGTGTCTGGGAAGCAGCTTTCTTGATCAGCAAGCCCCAGCACTTTATAAAAGGCAAACTCATAAACAAATCATTCCAGCAGTCACAGCAGGCTTCAAACTTGCCTTCCACCTCAAAATTAGCTCAAAGATTTGATCTTTGACCCAAAATGGAGCATTACAATGACAGATCTAAGATCAAAGAACGCCAATTTCATTCTGATCTCATAGATCTAACCCGCCATCACCGTAGCAACAATAGGAGGGTTATCGACCAACGATATGGGTTGAGATGCATCTGGTAGATTGGAATCTTCTCCGGGCCGCGTCCAGATACTGGGACTGTGAGAGGCACGTCTTCACCCTCTCGTATAATGATCTTACACCCACCATTGAAGAGTTCCGGGCACTGACTGGGGGAGCTGAGCTTAGAGATGCGGTCTTTCCCCGAGATCCATGACCCTTGACTGAGCAGTTAACCGATTTCTTGGGATTTCACACCGAGCAGGTGACTGATCTGATTCTCGACCTGTCCTTTGTTGACCTGTCCCAGATAGCCCGATTGGCTGTATCGCATCCGGAGCTGTTTGACCCATCCACAGCTATGGACATTTTTATGCTTATTATGATCTCCCTGTACTGCTTTTGTGAGTACGACGGGGTGTGCTCCGGTTTACTGCTGGGAGTCATTAAACAGATGCGGGGTTCTCGAGGCACCACATTGGCTGATATTCGACCCGGACATGGAGAGAGAGATTTAGTTCCCCTTTTGCTGGCGGAGACTTATCATGGGATGGACCGACTGGCTAGAGGGTCATTGCACATGGGACGTGGCAGCCCCAGTCTCTTGTCATTGTGGCTCTTTGAGCGGTTGAGACTCATCTCCCCACTACCTGTAGGGCAGACTGCAGCACCTTGGGTCACGCAGCAGAGGCGAGTGGCTCCGGAGGCTTCACAAGAGAGTTGGCAGAGGCGATTGGCCAGGTATACTACCACTGATATCCAAGATCTTGGGTTCCTGGATGGAGGCTTGAGACCATGAGCGGCAGGCAGGATGACTCTGCTGTAGTGAGGCTGCCGGGATTACACTTCTCATCATTCAATATCCCCTTTCTTGTTCAGAGGCAATATGGATATCCACAGCAGGCTGTTGATGGGTTCAAAGAGCAGAAGGCCCGGGATACCGTTCCTCTTGACATGACTGATGTCCAGACTCTCAGGTTCTTTGCCAGGGCCTTTTCAGGAGCAGCTTTTCCCGCTCACGCACTGATACGGAAGACCCGAGGAATCACATTTTTGTCCACCATGTATCTCATTTGGTATGAGGAGCAGATGGGACCAGTTCAGCACACCATCGAAGCATATTGCCGAGGGATCCGAGGAGGAGACCAATCTAGCCGGGAGCTACGCGATGCTGAGGCACAGGCTGACCCTGACAACGTGACCGATGATCCGGCAGCGGATTTTGAGAGACTCGTAGAGAGGAGAGCCAAGATGAGGGATGACCCTGAAGTTATGGCTCGGAGGACAGCTCTGAGAGAGGAGAGGGCTGCCCAGGCGGCACTGAGAGCTGCCGGATTGGTTGACTCACCGACTCGTATCATTCCTGAGCCGGGACGACGGGAGACAGAGCTGTTTGGGATAGCTAAGCCAAAGACCTCCCGAGGACCGAGGAAGAGGAAGAAGAAGGGTGCTAGTTCGGGAGTGGGAACGAGTGACTAGGATTAGGTGACCTATCATTGTATCCCTTATTGCCGACACAGACAATTTAGATGTTCTTTTTAAAAGATATTATTTCTGCTAATGTTAATGAGTCGAGAGTAAACCGTGCTTGAACTCATCAATGAATGTATTAATGTGATGAAAGTTGAAATTACTTCAGAACTTAATCAAGACACATTTTGGTAATCACAAATACAACTGTTGACAGGATTTGGTGATTTTTATGATTTTTAGACCGAACCGCAAACGGCTGCCTACGTTCCCCTTTTACAGAATGGACTAAGGGGCTCAGGTCTCCGTAGTTCGACCCAATTAACTTTGTGTTTAAGAAAGGGATAGATAGAAGGGGGACAAATGGTGCAACCCTGTTTTTTACCTAGACCGCCCGTTTTTAGGGTTTTCAGCCTAGTTGGGTATATTCTTTTAGCACCTAGCGCGCCCTTTGTTTTGCACGGACTGCCTTTTGAGAGGTTTTCAGTCTCGTCTGGGTACATTATTTTTGCGCTTTTGTTTTTTGTTTTTTTTCTTTTTTCTCTTTTTTTTCTTTCTCTTTATTTTTTTTTTAGAGGGGAAGACTCGATTCAGACGTAATAGCGGCGCAGTTTGTCGCCGTTCACGGGGTGCATGAAGGGATTACCATCCAAATCTGTCAACTTCATTGCTCCGCCAGAGAAGATCTCTTTTACCAGATACGGGCCTACCCATATTGGAGCCCACTTGCCCAAAGGACTGAATTGATTCGGCGGCTTTTCTTTTAGGACCAAATCACCCACTTTTATGTCGCGGGGATGTACCTTCTTGTCAATGTCCGTAGCCATGCGCTTCTGATAAGCCCGGATGGCCTTAAGCCTTCGCTCGTCTAGAAGAGCTAACTCGTCATGTCGACTTTGAAGCCAGTCTATTTCGTTGACTTCATTTTCAAGCAGGACCCGTAGAGAGGGTATCTCTAACTCAATGGGTAAAACGACATCCATTCCGTATGTCAAAGCGAACGGGGTTTCACCGGTGGCCATTCTCACTGAAGTACGGTAGCCCCAAAGTGCTAAGTGAAGCTTCTCAGGCCAATCCCGGCTCCTTTCAGCCATCTTCCGGATGATCCTTTCTAGGTTCTTGTTCGCGGCTGTGAATGTGTGCCCCAAATTTTTTGTTTATTTTGGAAATTCACGCGAGTTTGAAGACATCCAGTTTAATTTGAAAAACGGAGTCGCCACGCCATTTTGATTACCTCAAAACTTTTAAAAAAAAGGTTTTATGGGTTCGGAGGTTAAGTTACCCCTTGGGAAGAACGGATCGTCGTTCACCCAAGGTGCCTTGCCGGAGCAAGTCTCCCAAGATCCCATTAATCGTGCTTGCTTGCGTGCTTTCTTGTGTGCATGTGTTTGAAAATAAGGGAGGGAATGTCCCAAGTCGTCTTCCGGACGTACAAACCATTTGTTGGTTGTCGCTCGGGATTTCTTGGATTTTATGTACTCGGGATTTTGATCCCGTCCTCATCTTGGACTTGTGATCATCGCATTTTTGGACCTTGGGACTTGCGTGATCGAGAGAATGACTCTCCTTATAGTCAAAGATGAGGTTCTTTAGAAAAGGAAGGTCCTTAGCCCATCAATCCTACACTTTAAGACGGTCGAGCTCATATAGATGCTTCATACTCATCTTAAGTGATAATCGGAGATATAGGGTTCAAGGTTGTCCCTTTCTAAAGAAATTATGAAACCTTTATGGAAGGAACGATGTAAAGATAGGATCTTTTACACCGGTCCGTTCCGAGGTTGCTAAAGGGGATATGGGGGAATGCATGTAAAAATGACATTTTTAATGAAAAGATGACATTTTTGGGTTACAAAGGATGCTAATTTAGGATAAAGATATGATCTTTAATGCCTAGGATGCTTGAAAAAGGATTTCATATGCAAAGGATGCATTTTTATTGTAAAGATTGAATTTTTACATGCAAATGATGCATGAAGATGATATTTTTATTGAAAAATGGGGTTTTTAGGTGCAAAGGATGCACCTTTGATTCAAAGATTACATTTTTAATGGCAAAGGATGCCTAATGCATGCAAAGGGGGAAATGGGGTATAAAGATATGATCTTTAATCTACCAAGTCCCAAGCAAAATAATAGCTATGTATGAAATGCAATGAGCAATTATAATCACATATAGCAATTTAAGATGCAAGGTTAGGGCGTGCGAGGTTACCAATGGCTTTCTCTTCTTCTTCGGAGCTAGGAGGAGGACTTGATCTTGGGATCTTCAAGGAGGAGGGAGGTAGCTTCTTGGCCTTCTTCTTCACCTTCTTGGACTTCCAGCAGCTCTTGGGAGGACTTTCTTCGTATTATGAGAGTATTATGTTTCTTGTTGATTCATTAAAATGGGTAGAGGAGGGCTCTATTTATAGGCAGTCTGGATAAGGCTAATGAAGCCGTGCGGCCAGAGACCTTGAGCTAATGCAGCCGTGCGGCATTATCCCTTGTGACTCAGCATTTCTAGAAACATGCAAGGTGGCAAATTCTAGAAGCTTCCTCCCAATTAAGAAAAACATGTTTCTTAATTGGGAAGCTTCCCTTTCAGTCCATAATTAATTTGGAACAGCTTCCGAATATTTCCTAACACTAGGAAGGTCCTGGGAATTACCGAAACTTACCGAAATTGCCGGAAATTTAACCTAAGGCATGAGCGATTTGGGTACTTACAGAAGTCCCTTGGCAACGTCACTTGCAAGGCGAGTGGGGTTGTCGATAGAAAAGGATCCGATCTGGCGAATGCCGAGACGGATTGAGAGACCGAGGTGGTCGAGTGGCTGAACCTCTGGAAGGCTACCTACGTATCCCGAGTGGGAATCAAGCCAGGACGTAGTTCGGAAAAGATCCGCTGGGGAATGGAGAAGAGAAACTGGTCTCTTGCTGGGGAAGTAGAAGAGAAAATGACCTAAGAGGTCAAGCAATTGATCCTACTGGGGATATGCTAGAAGTGACCGATGTGGTCAGATATCTAAACCTCTATGAGGGGTTACTTTATCACTGAGGAGTGACAAAGAAACAGGGTGACCAAAGTGGTCGGATGGCTGGACCTTTTATGAAAGGCTACCTACGTATCCCGGAGGAATCAAGCCTTGATCGTAGTTCAAGCATCACTAGATAGTTAGGAACGATGTCTAGGATCCTTGAAGGTTTTGACAATTAATGGAGGCTGTCACCTGGTTGACAATTAATGGAGGTTGTCACCTGATTGACAATTAATGGAGGTTGTCACCTGAAGAAACTAGAGCTTACGTCACTATCGAGAAGATAGAGGTAGCTAAAGTTGAGAGAACTTAAGCATACTTCACTATTCGGGATAGAGGTAGCTTAAGTTTAGAGAACTTAGCATACGTCACTATCCGGGATAGAGGTAGCTTAAGTTTAGAGAACTTAGCATACGTCACTATCCGGGATAGAGGTAGCTTAAGTTTAGAGAACTTAGCATACGTCACTATTCGTGATAGAGGTAGGCTAAGTTTAGAGTTCTTGACAATTCGGAGGTTGTCACCTAGCGTTATCCCGTTATAACGGAATTAACGGAGGCGACTGGGAAGAAAGCTTAATTGCTTAGGAGATAAGGGATATCTTCTGAAAAGGGTGTTATCTCAGTTAAAGGATAACGGGAATTGGAGGCCCAAGTGGAAAGTCCAGGGGCAAAATTGTAATTTCTGCTCAGAGCGAATGAGGCCGCCCGGCATGAGATGGAGAAAAAGAAGCCGTACGGCTAGAAGCTTGAATTTTCCAGATTATTTAAAACAGATTTGAACGGGCATTGGGAATTATTGCCGCCCAAGAACTGCCAAGGAAGAGAGAGAGAAAGGAGAGAATTTCTTCAAAATTCTTCAATTCCCTTTGCTTCTATCGATTGGAATGGATCCGGAGGGCAATCCTATACCGAGGCAAGCAAGAAGAAACATCTCCGCGGCCGCTCGGAGGAGGAGGAAAGAGCTCGTTCGAACGGAGAGAAAGTATGACTTTCTTACGCCTCCATCGGAGCTTTATCCGGGGAGAAGAGAGCACAAATCGACGAACCCGCGATCGGTTGGGGTAAGCGTTCTTATTTGGCTCAATTCCGTCGATTTGAATTTTGATTGATTTAGGGCTTGACCCGAATTTTAGGAATTTTCTAGGATTTTTCTAGGATTTTTGAATGACTTTGAGACATTGATGATTAACCTATGAGGCTAAGAACATGCATGTGCAATTCATTTGATAAAAATAATGGGAATGACCCACTTTTTTCTCGAAAATAAAATAAGAATGATAATTGTCTAAAGTGAGACGGAGTTCTTGCATGTGCTAGAACTAAGTCAAAATTTTGATTATCAATGAGAAAACAAGATTTTGGAAGATGAAAAGGATTCATGCATGCCATTTTTGAAAGAATAATGCTTATGTACAAAGAATTTTGAAAATTGTGATTTTGTGCTTTAGGAAAGCAATGAGACTTGACATGACATGTTTCAAGTGATGAAAGACGCTTTTTTGATGCAAAGGATGCTAGAAAAACTTTTGTGAATGCTTTTCTTTTGAAAACATGTGCACTTTTTGAAGATATGCATGCTTTTGAAAATGATGAAGGACTGACACATTTCTTTTGTGTTCTTCCTGCAGGAGAACAAATCTAGAGGACCATCGGAGATAGCAGTCAGGCTTTGGGAGAGGATGCCTGATTTCGAGAAAAATGGGGTAAATCCCAAGCAGCTGGTGCGGGCTACCGGCCTAGATCTTTTCATCAAGGCTATTGGCAGGGGGATTCATATCACCTCTAAGAGCAAGGGCTTGGTCCAGACCCTATCTGAGTTTTAGTGGGATAGCACTCATAGCTTCCATCTGAGCTGGGGAGAGCTGACAGTGACTCCCGCTGATTTCACGGCTATCACTGGTCTACAGTTCACTGGGAGGCCCGTGACTTGGAGGGATCACATCACAGCTGAGGAGTTCCGAGCTTTGGTCGGGTTTGAGCTGATTTCCAAGGGGCTAGGGATGGAGACGCGAAACGTCGAGGTGGCAGTCCAGAACTGCATACGGGATTTTGCCGTTAGCGATGTGGATCGCCCGCCACCTGCTAGAGCCTTTGTGTGGTTGATGCCGTCGGTCACCATTTTTGCTAATTCTCGGGACACCGGCCATGACTAGCCTCCTCGACTCTCCGGGAGGATGTAGATGGGATAGGGACGGTCTCTGGGAGAGGCCGGATTGGCGAGTTCTACTTCTCCCCTTTGGATATGTACAAATGAACAAGGCCGCTCCATGGATTGTTTCTCCTTTGCTCTCGAGGTAGTCCCTCCTTCTTTTCTCTTTTCTTTTCTTGTCTTGAGACTTTTATGAAAGAAAAATGACCCTTTTTGATGTTTTGAACATGCAGGTCTGGTTCTGTGAGGTGATCAGGTTCTTTCCGTGGAACCAACAGAGCGATATCACCATCTTCCCTGCCATGATCCGCTGGAGGGGGGATGCGAGGGATAAGTTCACGGGAAAGACCCGGATCACCTTCGACTACAAGATGGTGAAGCCGATTATCAACAAGGATGGACACGACGGAGTGGACTTCTACCCTTGGGGCAGGTATCCGGAGATTTTGCTGGGAGAGGCCATTGAGGCGACGAGGCAGCGGAGATGGCTGACGGGGCTGACATGTGATGTCATATACTTGGGGGACCGATTTTCGAGGCAGCATGGCCATGTCCCTCCACTGGACGCCATTACTCCCCATGATCCTCCAACACGGATGCTACAAACCCGTGATTGGCCGGCGATGAGATTGCTAGGTACTGTGCAGTGCGTGGCCGCCGAGGAGTACTTTGACATGGATACCCCTACGCCGTGTTTGTGGAGCAGCCGCCGAGGACGCCACGTAAGCTAGTGAAGCCGGGCGGTCACTCGTGGATATGGGGAGGATGAGCCTACCGACCCGCCGATCCCTCCCGCGCACTGTCTTATGTGGTCCACGGAGTTCCGAGGAGGATGAGGATCCCTGTCCCCGACACTAGGGAGCCCCAAGATACCCCGCCGCCCGACAAAGACCGTAAGTATACTTTTAGGGTCTTTACCTTTTTCTTTTCTTTGTTTTTGCTTTTTGCAATTCGAGATTTTCTGAGATTTTTCTTAGATTTTTCTCCTCTTTTCTCAGTTTCCAGCTCGCATTTATGACAGATTGGTCAGCGAACAGGGCCGGAAAGACATGTGCCGGTCCCTTCGAGGAAGCCGGCTCGCACTTCAAAGGCGGCGGCGGACGCACAGGAGCCCGGCGCAAGAGAAGGCATGTCGGGGGCACGGCGTCTACCTCATCGGCCTCGAGTACTCTTCCAAAGGCCATGCCTCGGGGCGGGGACCCAACGCCGACATTCCTCGGGAGCAAACTGGCCGAGTACGGCACGATAATGTCCATCCTGTCCGACGTGAGCGACCGTGAGGACTTGATGAGGGAGGCTAGCGTCTACGAGCCGAGCAAAGGATGATGAAGAAGAAGAAGAATCGGAGGCCTAGGAGGTCTCTAGAGTGGAATTAGGAACAAAACAAACAATGGACAAATTTTTATGCACATTTTGTTTATTTTTTGCTTTATTTGGGCGCCGATGGGGCGAAGACATTGTAGTAATGCTTTATTTACTTTTCTAATTTATGCTTTTTAAATTTGCATATTATCTGAGCCTCGGGGCAGTTTTTTGCTTGGAATTGGGGCTGAAACGGGGCCAAAATGATTTATAATGATATATAAATGCTTGAATGGCTTTTGAACATGTTTTTGTACAGGTCTTGGTTGAGAAAGTGGGGTGAAAACTCCCTTGGGCAGCAACTTTGGTTGCTGCAGATTTTTTTTCTGCAGATGGCTAATGTAGCCGTGCGGACAGGTCCCAAGGGTAAATGAGGCCGTGCGGCTCACAGTTCTGTCTGAACTGGTTATTTTCTAAATAAAAGCAAGGCCTGGCCATTTCATTTCATTTTCACTCTAGACTTGTCCCAATTGTTCCCAGAGCACATTTTGGACTTAAAGACACCATCTTTGGTCATTTTGCAATGGAGAAACCCGTCAGATTGCAAAGGGGGAAGCGAGACCGTTTTCTGTCCGATCTTCAATCGTGGGTGAAGCACAACTTCCAATTTCACAAGGGGCTGCTTGATTCTTCCTTCAAGATCAAGTCTTTATGGCATTTGAGGGATCTCCCGCCCGATTGGGACCTTTTGAGAGCAGCAGCAAAGTTTTGGGACGTCCGGAGACATGTTTACTACTTTTCTTACAACGTGATTGTCCCAACGCATGAAGACTTCCGAGCCTTGATTGGGGGTCCCGAGATTGAGGCTATATCTATTCCGCTGATCGGAGACGTGCCGGTAGCGGCAAAGCTTGTATCTTTTCTGCAGATTTCTTTGGAAGAGGCTGAGGGGATGATGATAGCCCCGGACAGATTGACCTTTCGGTATCCCAGCGTGTTTGGGTCTCCGGCTATGGCCGCGACCACGGTGGCTATGGATGCCTTCATTCTCTCGCATATTTTCTCGCTTTGTTCACCGCCGAGTCCGTGGGGATTCGCATGGTGGTCTCTTGGACATGGTCGAGACTGCAGGCCGGGAAGGACATTGTCCCACCGGGTTTTGGGAGAGACATTGCATGGCATTGACAGATGGCTAGGGGAGACCATTTCATGAGGTCTCGGGAGTCCGGGTTGCCGACTTTGTGGCTGCAGGAGAGGCTCGGGGCTTTGCCGGGCTTTGCCGACTCAAGCCCTCGGGTGATTTCCTGAGAGGTGCACCGAGGCAACAGACCAGGGTAGCCGGAGCCGATGATGGCTAGGCTATCCACTTCTGGACATCCGTTGGTGGATACCTCACTTGGAGGTTGCACCAGAGGATATTTCAGAGTCCTATGTCGCGAGGGTTCCGTGATTCCGCCGGTCATCCTTCTACATACCCCGCTTGGTATCCAGCAGCTCGGGGCTTTACAGAGCCATTGAGCGATCGGGAGGACATCCGGACCATGGAGGTGATGCCATTGGATATGAGAGATCCAACCAGCCTTTTCATTCTTCTCGAGGGCTTGGACTTACACTACTTTCCCACCTGTGGCCATCTTCGGGAGCAGGAAGAGCACCATCTTGACCACCGTCTACTTGACTGGTACGAGAGGGAAATGGGAGCGACTCAGGTCATTTTGGGTGAGAGACGTCAGGCTTTATTGGGGGCCGACTGTGATTCGAGTAGGACTCTGAGGGAGACTGAGGCTAAGGCGAGTCGCCATAATCAGTCGGGTGACCTGATTAGGGATATGGAGGCTCGATACAAGAGATTGTCCGAGGTCGCTCCTTTGACTGAAACTCAGAGGGAGGAAGTGCGGACTCTTGCTCGTGTAGAGAGGGCACTTATTGACACGGGTTTGGTGGAGGCTCCAGTGAGGATACCGGAGATCGGGATGAGGGATACCGACCTTATAGAAGAGAAGAGAAAGAAAACTCGATGGGGTCGAGGTAAAGGGAAGAAGACCAAAGAAGACTCAGCGAATGACGACTGACAGATCTTTTCTTAGGATTCCCTTATTGCCATTTTGCAAACACATTAGTTTATTTAGGCATTTTTTTGTATTTTAGATCTTTGTAGCAGGTTAGCAGAGTCAAGAGTAGACCGTGCTTGAACTCATCAAGAAGTTTTTAACTTGTAATGAACAAGAAATATTATCTTAGAAATTAATCAAGACACATTTCATGGAAATTCAAATGTCTTTATTGATTGAGGCTCATTTTATGAAAACTGGAATGCCCTTTATTTTTTTTTAGGACGCACTTCATGGAAGCTTGATTGCCCTTTTTATTGTTTAGACCGAACCATATATGGCTGCCTACGTTCCCCTTTTACAAGAAAGACTAAGGGGCTCAGGTCTTCGTAGTTCATTCTGGTGAACTATATATTTTTTTTTATATGTGCAACCCTGTCTTTTGCCTAGACCGCCCTTTTTTAGGGGTTTTCAGCCTAGCTGGGTATTACTCTTCTTGCACTTTTTTTTTTATTTAGACATAGTATCTTTTGAGCTTATCACTGTTGACCGGGTGGACAAAGGGATTGCCGTCTAGGTCTGCAAGCTTCATGGCTCCTCCCGATAGTATCTTCTGCACCACATAAGGGCCGATCCAAACGGGTTCCCATTTTCCTGTGGGGTTGTCTCGGTAGGGGCTTCACTTTCAACACTAAGTCACCCTCTTTGATGTCTCTGGCCTTAACCTTTTTGTCAAACGCTCTAGCCATTCGCCTCTGGTAGGCTCGGGTGTGTTCCATGGCTTTCAGCCTTCTTTCATCAAGCAGAGCCAACTCATCATGCCGGCTGCGTAACCATTCTACTTCATTGACACTGTTTTCCAGGAGGACCCTTAATGACGGGATTTCCAACTCCACTGGTAACACCGCTTCCATCCCGTAGGTTAGGGCAAAAGGAGTTTCTCCCGTAGCTATTCTCGACAGCACGCCCGTAACCCCAGAGTGCCAAGTGCAGCTTTTCGGGCCAATCACGACCACGGGTGGCCATTTTCCGGATGATCCGTTCGAGCGTCTTATTAGCAGCTTCCACGGCTCCATTAGTCCGAGGTCTCGTACGGAGACGACTTGTGGCGAGTGATTCTGAATTCTCGACAAAGAACCTATCGCAGCCCCTTCAAAGTGCGACCCATTATCGGAAATGATCTCGTTGGGCACCCCATATCTGCACATTATGTTTTCTTTGATGAATTGGGCAACCTTCTTGTAAGTGAGGACTTTGTAGGACTTGGCCTCTACCCACTTGGTGAAGTAGTCAATGGCTACTAGCACAAATTCATGCCCATTGCTTCCTGCCGGGGCTATTTTCCCTATCACGTCAATACCCCAAGTTGCAAACGGCCAAGGCGTCGTCATGCAAGATGTGTCATGAGGCGGGAGATGGTTGAGGTTGGCAAACCGCCGGCACTTGTCACATGCTCGGACGTGCCGGACACGATGCTTCCATGGAAATCCAAGTAGTAACCCATTCCGAGGATCACTTGCATCAGGGCTCTGGCATTCATATGAGGACCGCAGGGACCATTGTGGACTTCAGTCATCAACTCTTTGGCCCTTTCTTGAGTGACGCACAAGAGGAGTGGTCCTTGGTACCACTTCTTGTACAGGTTGCCTCCTAGAATAACATAATGGGAGGCCAACCTTTTCAAGGCTTGCAAGCTCTTGGCTCTGACACCTTCTTTTGGTCTACCTTCTTCGTCTCTCGAAAGATGACTCTCCATCTTTGAGGAACCGGTAAATTTGATTGTACCGTGGTTCCTTTATAGGCTCGGGTCCCGTGTCTACTTCACAACAAGGTCGGGGCTTCTCTTCTACCCACTCGGAAGGGTTTTATGGCTTTTCCCTCGGGGATCTCTACCAATGAGGCTAGAGTAGCTAGGGCATCTGCGAATCTATTCTTTTCCCTTGGCAAGTAGTGGAAAGTTACTTCTCTGAACTGTCCCACTAACTCCTCCATATGGGCATGATACCGCCGCAGATTAGGGTCCAAAGTCTTCCATTTGTTGGAAACCCGGTTGATGATCGTGGCCGAGTCTCCGTAAACTTCGAGCTCTTTGACATTCCTTTCTAAGGCGGCTTCCAAACCAAAGAATGCAAAGCTTCGTACTCGGAAACATTGTTCGTGGCAGTGAAAGTTCAACTTAAGGGCTATGGGTGTATGCTCATCTTTCGGATCGACCAAGAGCATCCCGATGCCGTTTCCTCTTTTGTTAGCGGCTCCGTCAAAGAATAATTTCCATCGGTTTTGGGCTCGACCGCAAAGATCCCTTCATCTCGGGAATTGGGGTTCGTGCCCTCTGTCCTCATTATCGGGGAAGTTTGCCAGTGGTCTCGACAATGCTTGACCCTTGATGGCCTTTCTCGGTCACATAGTTGATGTCGTACTCTGCCAAGAAGAAGGACCACCTTGCTAGACGCATCGAGAGGGAAGGCTTATCAAAGATGTATTTGATGGGGTCCATTTTTGAGACCAAATTCACAGGTGGGCTTGCATATAATGCTTCAACTTGCCGACTACCTGCACTCGCCCCGCATGTGTCTTTTCACATGCCGAGTAATTGAGCTCACATCCCGCAGCCTTCCTACCGACAAAGTAAATGGCATTCTCTACCCGAGAGTCTTTCTTTTCCCGAGCAAGCATAGCCCCAACCGCCGTATCGGTGACGGTGAGATAGAGCGTAAGAGGTTTCTGTCTATGTGGGGGCATAGCACCGGAGGATGTACCAAGTATGCCTTAATCTCGGTCAAAAGCATCCCGGCATTCTTCGGTCCATTCTCGTGTCTACGTTCTTCTTCATGAGCTTGAAGATAGGCTCGCACATAGTGGTCAACCGATTGACGAAACGGCCGATGTACCGCAGCTTTTCCCATAAAGCTCTTGACTTCGTCCGGGTTTGAGGTGGCCTCATATCCATAATGGCTTTGATCTTTGGGGGTCAACTTCAATACCTCGCTCCGTGACCATATACCCAAGCACTTTTCCCCTTGTCACTCCGAAGGTGCATTTGGCGGGGTTTAGTCTCATGGAATGTTGTCTCACCTCTCAAAGAACTTCCGCAGTCAACAAAGTGCTGCCCATCCTCGCCTTTGGAGTGGATTATCATGTCGTCTACATAGACCTCAATCTCTTTGTGGATCATGTCATGAAAAGCGCGGTCGCCGCCCTTTCGTAAGTAGCCCCGGCGTTCTTAAGCCCAAATGGCATCACTCGTATAACAGCAAGTTCCCACGGTGTGGTGAAGGCCGTCTTTTCTTGGTCTTCCTCGGCCATCTTGATCTCTGGTTGTAGCTCGCAAAGCCATCAACGAAGGATTTGACTTCGTAGTTGGCAAGTGGAGTCCACCAGATTTCTATGTTTGGCAAAGGGTAATCGTCCTTGGGCCGGCCTTGTTCGATCTCGGAAATCCACACGCCAGCCGCACCTTCCCATCGGGCCTTGGTGACGGTCACAATATTGGATAACCATGTCGGATATTCGATGACTCGATGAATCCTACCCGCGTAGCTTTTCAATCTCTTCTTTGACCCGTAGAGACCACTGCTTGATCTTCCTCAATTTCGCTTTATCGGCTTAGCATCTCGGTGCTAGAGGGATTCTGTGCTCTACTATCGAACCGTCTAGCCCCGCATATCCCCGTATGACCATGCAAACACGTCGACGTATTCTCTAAGTAGATCGATCGACCGCCCGTCCTGCTCAACCCCGGGAAAAAGTTTCCGATCTCGTGTCTCTTTAGGTTCCTCGACAAGCACCCAAGTTCACACTTGTCAAAACCTCCTGCAGCTTGGGCCCGGTTTTCCTCTTTTTCGAAACCCGCTTAAAGATTTCTTTAATGTATTGTTCATTTAGTGTGTTTGCATCTTGTTCAAATGATTCATTATTAACTGTTGTTAAGTTTTGTGTTAATTTATCATTTGTTAAGTTGGCAATAAGAGGATACTCGTAAAGATCCGTCATTTCATTCAAAATAAGGGGAAAGATGACATCGATTACATTTTGATAGTCCTCAGCGTGAGGCCTTCGGATGACTCGAGGACTGGAATTCAAAGATTCCCGACTCGACCGTATGGACAACAGGTGTTTGACACGACCGGGTTAAGAAGGACGGGTACCAATCCAAGCTCCGCGATCATTTGCCGTCGGCCGGCTATAGGCCCCGAGAACGTCTCCCAATTCTTCAATGGCATCTCTCGTCTTAGTTACCAAAGTGCGGGGATCAAAAGGATTTTCACCACCGTCTCCAATTACGGCAACTATCTCATCATCTCGAGCCGAAGTCGATCAAATCTGGGATCTCGTGCTTCTTCATTAAACAACCGCAAAGCAAGCCCCACTCACCGTCTTCACTACCGGAAGCTTCTATCCGCCGATCTTCTAAGAGCTAACTCGAAGGCGGAGAAGTCCATTACCCCGGATGCCGACTCTTTGACGCCGTCTCGAGTTCCCTTTGAAGACATACTCGTTCCGAACGGTAGTGGTAGCCCTGTGAATGTCTCGGCAAGTCAAGGAACATTCTTCGAACAGGATTGGCCGGCTTTCCCTCATTTTCTCAAGATTTTCCGTAAGGGTTTTCTCGCAAGGAGATCTCGGTGATCACTTTTATCGTATTGTGTCCCGCCTTTTGTAAAGTAATGGGTTAGGGATAAACCGTAGGGATGAAGCCGGACCCCTTTAGCTTTTCTCGCCATTCCGAGAATTCGGTTTGTACCCCAAGCCGTATCTCGGTAGTCTGTTCCTTTGCATCGATGATGGTATTGCGACCACTGAAGTCTTCTACCCAATCCAAGTCCCTAAGATAACCCATTTTTCTCATCATTCTCATGGCGGGAGGGATTTTATCTAAGTAGTGGTGAGGTCAAGGCAACACACTTGTGCTTTGGAAGGAGCTACAGAGAATCCCGTCAATGCCAACCCTTCATCATCATGTTTGATTTCCAATATCGGGATGTCTTCCAAAGGTCTTTGGTTCCTTCTACCGTGACACTGTCTCCGTAAATGGTGGTGATAGTGCCGTCATTTGATCGAAATTTGACGCACCGGTGCAAAGTAGAGGCTACCCCATTTATCTCGGTGGATCCAAGGCCGTCCCAAAGAGAGCAAGAAATGAAATCGGAATATCAATCACTTGGAAATCAACGTCCATGACCTTTTTTCCGAACCACAACTTGAGAGTAGCAATCCCCAAAACCGATCGTGCAAAGGAGTCATAGGCCTTAATAGTCCGACTAGAAGGCTTCAAATCTGTTGGTTTCAAGTCCAATAAGTCCATCATCTTGGCCGGCAAGACATTCATTCGTGCACCCTCCATCGACTAATACCCGTGGCAATCGACGCTCTTCTAACTGGACCTGTGATGTAAAGAGGTTCGTTATGACTAGCCCCATACTTTGGCAGGTCCAAGTCAGTGAAGGTAATGATATTTCCGTAATGGATACTTCCAATCATCTGGACGACCTCATCTGGGGTGACATCTATGGGCACCATGGTCTTGGCCAAGCTTTCTTCTAGCTTCAACTTATGAGGGTATGAAGAGGTTAACAGGGACCACAAGGAGATATTGGCTTGGGTACACTTTAACCGAGTCAACACTGATCCTCTTTGTCGAGTCCGGTTTTTCTACTTCCGGCTTATAAGGCCTCTTATCTCGTCTTTGGCTCCGAGACGGCATTCCTTTTGTCACCCTTAGGCCGCTCAATACTCATCCGTCTAGCACGAGTCATCACATAGACATTAGATTTTTCCGGGTCATTATTCCTATTGGAGGATTCTGTTAGCTCTTTCAAAGTCGAGGCGGGCTCTTGCCGGCGTATGGCCAATTCTCGCCGATTAATCCGATTAATGGCGCTACCGGAGGCATAGGCCGCTTCTCGAACCCGATCCCAAGTTAACGGCTTTCGACCTTCTCGTGGTTCTCGACTCTCGATTGGCTTAGCAATTGGATGGTTTCAGCTTTACCTTCTCCGTTTAGAGCCTTCACAGCCTCATTCAAACTTTTCAAAGTCGCATGCAACAGGAGTTATCGCTTTCGTGGTTTGGAGCCCGGCGAATGGCTTTCTCATCCGGACCTAACAATTTTTTCAACAGAGTGGGGTTGCATTCCTCATCACCGTCAAGCATGTCCCTTCTTTCTCTAGGGGTCGCCTTTCCGACGGCATCTTTGACGTTGGCCAAACATTTTCTCGAAGTGGGAAATTCCATCATCAATAAGGATTTCTGCGGGGTCAAACCTCATGGCGGGTTCCTCGTTCTTTACTTGTCGGGAAGGTTTTCTCGGGCTTTTTGGCTTCGGGCTAACCACTCTCTACTGTTCCTTCCGCACTTCGACCGTGTCTTCATCAAGCATCACCGCAAAGAACTCTCGTGGGAACTTTCGTCTTGACTTTGATGACCAATGAGGGCAAAAGGTGTCGGGATACTTGACGCCATATAAGAGGTATCTTGGACTCCTCCTCCGACTTGGGAATTACCAAGAAAACATCGTTGTCATCATGGGACATAAAGGGACCGGGGTCGCCTCGAGACTTAAGACTCTTTCCGTGGCATCCATACACTCTTCTTCGGACTGTGCTCGTGGAGTGACTACTAACACCGTGACAGAGTCTACTCTTCCTGATGAGAGTTTGGCTTCAGCGACGCTTACGTGTTCCAGATCGGCGGGTGGAGCCCACTTTCCTCTTTCAGCTAGGGCTTCAATTAAGTCTCTCCATTCACCGACCAAGTCTTTGTAAGGAGTATTGAACTCTAGGATGTAGGACTCATATGTGGCCTCATCTAAGCTAGCATCCTTTTCCTTTTCCGAGCCTTCACACAGGCTGCAAATACACTTTGAAGTGATTTCATCCCCTATTCCAGGTATGTGGTTTTCTACCTCATCTTACCCTTTAGGTTTCACTTCCGCTGACTCCAAGTCCATTCCTTCTACTGAACTGTCATCATCACTGTAAATCCATCCATTCCTATTCTCATTTCCGACTGATTCTTCACTACCACTGTCTGAGAGATAGGCAAATTCACAGGCGTTGACGAAATTAGATAGGTCAGGGTGGTACTGGGATTCCAGGGTAAGGAGATTTGGATTAGGCTGAGAGGAGGAAAAGAGTCCCACGGGGGAATGCAAAGACTGCAAGGGTGTCGGGACCCTGACGGCTTGGGATGTTGGGAAAGACTGAAAAGGGACAGTCTTTAGCAATGGATCATATGTGGATGGAGGAGGGCATTGGCTATAGGCTAGCTCTTCTTCCCTAGTCATCTGGTTACCCAAACCAGTGCTGTTCTCTGTCGAATCGGACATTCTGACTCTACGGATCGACCAAACCGAGGATTCTCGCGAACCTGCCCGAGAATTCTCGCGCTAACAAGTCGCCGACCCGGTGTTCTCACCCACTTCTTTCTCACTGCGGGAAAGGGATAGGAAAGGTTTAGACTCGTGGTAGGTGTTTAGGTGAAGGCTCGTGCAATATGCAAATTAGAATCTTCCAGCTTTACTTAAAACAGTGTCTTTTATTAATATCTATTTGGTTGTAAAAGGGATTTGCCCTTCTTTTCGCAACTACTCTAGATCCCGGATCGGTGGGTTCCGTCACTACGTCTATAAGCCCTCGTATTCCACCCGTATTTCGACCTCCCAGGTGGACGGCCCGGCGAGGGTCCTATAGGGCACGCGGATCCCACCGACCGAGAGTAAAGAACGCTCCTAACGGGTCTAGCGGGTCATAGGACCTTTTAACGCACGAGCGATGCGGATTATAGTCAAGGCAATACCGGGAAAGTCTCGTCTTTCTGCCTTGATAGAATTTTGGCAGAATTTCGCTTGAACGAATGACGTTTTGACTTTCGGTAATGTCCGAGAAGATAATAGGCATGGGTCGGGCGGTAAAAGCCGGATGACACAGTGTCACATTGAACTTTGTTGCATACGCCGGGCGTGAGTCAGAATCGAAGTCAATGCCGGGTCAAGATCTTGCCAATTTTCCTTGTCGGAATTTTGGCAGAGCTTCGCTTGAGCGAAAGATCTTTGGATTTTTGGCAAGGACTAGGTCTCGACTCTTACGCATTCCGTGCGGGTCAAGGTCAAAGTCAATGTCGGAGTCAAGATCTCGCCAATTTTTCCTTGTCGGAATTTTGGCAGAGTTCCGCTTGAGCGAAAATTTTGGCTTCCATTATGAACTAAGGCTTGACCTTTACGAGGGTATGCAACTGGGCTATATGACACGGACTAGACTAAAAACCAACCAAAAAGTCACGGTTTTTTGAAACGTGTGACACGGACTGTGCATTGGTCGACGCTGGCTGCCATGGGGAGGTTGGGATGATTCCGTGCGCGCCCGGGAGCATCGTAAGGTTGTCCGTGACTGCAGCTGGAACCACCCTCGGGTTTGAAGGACGTGCGTGCAAAGTGTACAGGATATATCAGGTGCACGTAGTGTGCGGTCTCCTAAAAATGTTCCTTTTTGAGTTAAAACAGAGATTTTCATGAATGTGTTTTAAAGGAATGATTTTCGGGACGGGGAAAATGCAACACGTAAGCACGTAAATTTTCTAGGAGCCCTGGGCCGCTCATGGAGCCGAGTAGCCCCAAGCCGCTAGGACTCGCGATTAACCATGATTTTTCCTGGTGGAATTGCCACTGAGGTCGCCCGGTCAGAATCCAATGAGGATTGAGCCGTACGACTGCATGGATCAATTTTCCAGGTTCCACTCCTTTGCTATTTTTCGGGTTGTTTCCCGTTCAAAGTATGCACAGATTCCAAGATGCAAATGATGCAATGCAAGGTAAAGAAAGCAAGCACGATTAATGAAATCAGCGACGGGAGTCTAACCCGCTCAAAGGGAAAAGCTTTCTTTTCTTTTTTTTTCAAATTTTTTTTTTCGAAAAGGGGTACTGGTACATGGGATTGTTAAACCACCAGTTATCCCAACTCCCACATCAGGGAGTGTACAGGAAAGGCAAGTGGTTTCCACCTATATACCGAGTATCGATTTTTGTTTTGAAAATAAAGCTTTTCTCCTTTGGGATGTCCCCAGCGGAGTCGCCAAACTGTGAATGTGTGCCCCAAATTTTTTGTTTATTTTGGAAATTCACGCGAGTTTGAAGACATCCGGTTTAATTTGAAAAACGGAGTCGCCACGCCATTTTGATTACCTCAAAACTTAAAAAAAAAGGTTTTATGGGTTCGGAGGTTAAGTTACCCCTTGGGAAGAACGGATCGTCGTTCACCCAAGGTGCCTTGCCGGAGCAAGTCTCCCAAGATCCCATTAATCGTGCTTGCTTGCGTGCTTTCTTGTGTGCATGTGTTTGAAAATAAGGGAGGGAATGTCCCAAGTCGTCTTCCGGACGTACAAACCATTTGTTGGTTGTCGCTCGGGATTTCTTGGATTTTATGTACTCGGGATTTTGATCCCGTCCTCATCTTGGACTTGTGATCATCGCATTTTTGGATCTTGGGACTTGCGTGATCGAGAGAATGACTCTCCTTATAGTCAAAGATGAGGTTCTTTAGAAAAGGAAGGTCCTTAGCCCATCAATCCTACACTTTAAGAAGGTCGAGCTCATATAGATGCTTCATACTCATCTTAAGTGATAATCGGAGATATAGGGTTCAAGGTTGTCCCTTTCTAAAGAAATTATGAAACCTTTATGGAAGGAACGATGTAAAGATAGGATCTTTTACACCGGTCCATTCCGAGGTTGCTAATGGGGACATGGGGGAATGCATGTAAAAATGACATTTTTAATGAAAAAGATGACATTTTTGGGTTGCAAAGGATGCATTTGAGTTAAAGAAATGATCTTTATTTGCAAATGATGCATAAAGACATGATTTTTATGCAAATGATGCATTTTTATGAAGAAATTGGAATTTAAATATGCAAAGGATGCATGAAGATTGCATTTTGAAAAGCATAGGATGCTAATTTAGGATAAAGATATGATCTTTAATGCCTAGGATGCTTGAAAAAGGATTTCATATGCAAAGGATGCATTTTTATTGTAAAGATTGAATTTTTACATGCAAAGGATGCATGAAGATGATATTTTTATTGAAAAATGGGGTTTTTAGGTGCAAAGGATGCACCTTTGATTCAAAGATTACATTTTTAATGGCAAAGGATGCCTAATGCATGCAAAGGGGGAAAGGGGGTATAAAGATATGATCTTTAATCTACCAAGTCCCAAGCAAAATAATAGCTATGTATGAAATGCAATGAGCAATTATAATCACATATAGCAATTTAAGATGCAAGGTTAGGGCGTGCGAGGTTACCAATGGCTTCCTCTTCTTCTTCGGAGCTAGGAGGAGGACTTGATCTTGGGATCTTCAAGGAGGAGGGAGGTAGCTTCTTGGCCTTCTTCTTCACCTTCTTGGACTTCCAGCAGCTCTTGGGAGGACTTTCTTCGTATTATGAGAGTATTATGTTTCTTGTTGATTCATTAAAATGGGTAGAGGAGGGCTCTATTTATAGGCAGTCTGGATAAGGCTAATGAAGCCGTGCGGCCAGAGACCTTGAGCTAATGCAGCCGTGCGGCATTATCCCTTGTGACTCAGCATTTCTAGAAACATGCAAGGTGGCAAATTCTAGAAGCTTCCTCCCAATTAAGAAAAACGTGTTTCTTAATTGGGAAGCTTCCCTTTCAGTCCATAATTAATTTGGAACAGTTCCGGAATATTTCCGGAACACTAGGAAGGTCCGGGGAATTACCGGGAAACTTACCGAAATTGCCGGGAAATTTAACCGGAAGGCATGAGCCAGATTTGGGTACTTACAGCGGCCTCAACAGCACCATTGGTTTGAGGGCGATAGGGGGATGATTTGTGTCGCTTGATTCTGAATTATGCGAGCAATTCGTCGGTGTGTCCCTCGAAGTGTGACCCGTTGTCTGAGATGATCTCATTTGGAACCCCGTATCGGCACAGAATGTTTTCTTTTATAAAACGGGCCACCTTTTTGGAGTTGAGGACTTTGTAGGACGCCGCTTCAACCCATTTGGTGAAGTAATCCACAGCGACCAACACGAACTCGTGCCCATTACTGCCGGCAGGAGTTACCTTTCCAATAATGTCGATTCCCCAAGTTGCGAATGGCCAAGGAGTGCTCATACAGTAGAGATCATGGGGAGGTATATGGTTGAGATTGGAGAACCGCTGACACTTGTCGCAGGTTCGCACAAACTGAATACAGTCAGTCTCCATGGAGATCCAATAATAACCCATCCTGAGTATACTGAACATCAAGGCTCGGGCGTTCATATGTGGTCCACATGCGCCACCATGGACTTCTTCCATGACCTTTCTGGCTTTAGACTTGCTGATTCAGAGTAGAAGTGGCCCTCGGTGCCTTTTCTTCCATAAGTCATCCCCCAGAATAACGTACTGTGCAGACAACCTTTTTAACGCTTGTAAACTCATGGCGCGGAGACCTTCTTTTAGCCTACCATCCTCTTCTGTCGGGAACGAGGCTTCGCCATGCTTAAGGTACTGAAAGATCTGGCTGTACCACAAGTCATCGACCTTTTCTAGTTCGACCTGACAACAGTAGGCGGGGTTCTCGCGCCTCCCAAACCTGAATGGTTTTACTGATTTTGCCTCTGGAATTTCCACCAAAGAGGCCAAAGTGGCCAAGGCATCCGCGAACCTGTTCTTGTCCCGGGGTAGGTAGTGGAAAGTGACCTCCTTGAATTGGTCGATCAAGCCCTCCATGTAACCATAGTACATTTGCAAGTACTGGTCCATGGTTCTCCACTTATTGGATACCTGATTAGCTGAGAGTCTCCGTACACCTCCAGCTTTTCGACGTTTCGCTCCAAAGCCGCCTCGAGGCCGGCTATACAAGCTTCGTATTCCGCGGCGTTATTAGTCGCCGGGAAATTTAACTTGATAGCGATGGGGGTGTGCACATCCTTTGGATCAACAAACACCATGTCGATACCATTGCCCCTTTTGTTGGCGGCTCCATCAAAGAACAACTGCCAACGGTCTGTACCCTCTATCATGAAAATTCCATCATCTGGAAGTTGGGGGTCGAACTCGGGTGCTTCTGAGCTTGGGAAATCTGCCAAATGATCCGACAGAGCTTGGCCTTTGATTGCCTTGCGGGTTACGAACTTGATATCAAACTCGGCTAGGAAGAATGACCATTTCGCAAGCCTTGATGACAGAGAAGACTTACCGAACAAGCACTTGATGGGATCCATTTTTGATACCAGGTGCACTGTATGTGCCAGGAGGTAGTGCCTCAATTTGATGACCACCCATACCAAAGCTGCACAGGTTTTCTCTAAAGCTGAGTAGTTCAATTCGCTGCCCTGAAGCTTCTGGCTGACGAAGTATATGGCATTTTCCACTTTTGAATCTGGCTTTTCTTGTGCAAGCATGGCTCCGACAGCCGTATCTGTAACTGTCAAAAATAGCAACAAAGGCTTGTCCTTATGCGGAGGACACAAGATTGGGGGATGGACCAAGTAGGCCTTGATCGTCTCGAAAGCAGTTTGACACTGTTCGTTCCATTCAACCTCCTGATTCTTCCGGAGAAGCTTGAAGATCGGCTCACAGATAGAGGTTAGCTGGTGGATGAATCGGCTGATATATTGGAGACGGCCCATGAAAGCCTTCACCTCCGTGACTGTTGTTGGCGGCTTCATCTCCATGATGGCTTTGATCTTTCTTGGATCAGCTTCAATTCCCCGTTCTGTGACCATGTATCCCAGAACCTTTCCTCGAACTACGCCAAAAGTGCACTTTGCTGGGTTCAACCTCATCTCATGCTCCCGCAGCCGGTTGAAGAACTTCGTCAGGTCGATCAAGTGTTGACCATCTGATCCTTTGGAGTGAATAATCATATCATCAACATAGACCTCGATCTCCTTGTGGATCATGTCATGGAAGAGTGCGGTGACTGCTCGCTGGTAAGTGGCGCCGGCATTCTTCAGACCGAAGGGCATAACCGTATAGCAGAAGGTTCCCCAAGGGCTGGTGAAGGCAGTCTTTTCCTGATCTTCTTCGGCGACTTTAATTTGATTGTAACCCGCAAAACCATCCACGAATGATTTGACTTCGTAACTGGCAGTGGTGTCCACCAACAGATCGATATTGGGCAAGGGAAAATCGTCCTTTGGGCTTGCCTTGTTTAGGTCTCTGAAGTCCACGCAAACCCTGACTTTGCCATTCGACTTGGTTACCGTTACTATGTTGGCCAACCACTTGGGGTATTCGACCACTCTGATGAAACCCACTCTGAGTAGTTTTTCTATTTCTTCTTTAACCTGGAGGGACCATTCTGGCTTGATCCGGCGAAGTTTCAGTTTGACTGGCCTGGCTTCTGGGTCCAGGGGGATTCGGTGTTCAACAGTTGAAGTATCCAACCCGGGCATGTCTTTGTAGGACCAGGCAAATACGTCCACGTATTCTTTGAGCAAATCAATGAGGGCTTCCCGTTCTTCCCCGGTGAAGAAACTGCCAATTTGTGTCTCTTTGGGCTCTTCAGTAGTTCCCAAATTCACTGTAGTTAATACCTCATCGGCAGCTTGGGCCCGATTGTCGTCTCGGTCAAAAACCTGCTTTATATTATCATTTAAAAAGTTTTCATCTAAAAAGTCTGTGTCCTCTTCAAATGAATCATTATTAACCACTTTTAAGTCATTAAGATTTATCTTAGTTAACTTATCATTTGTTAAGGTGGCAATTAAGGGATACGCAGAAAGGTCAACCATTTCATTTAATGCAAAAGGGAAGATAGAGTTAAAGACACGGTGATCATCAGTCGTGAGAGTATCAGACCTATCTAGAGACTCAAACTCGATAACAAAAGACTCTGAGGACTGGGATTTGAAGATCCTTGACTGACTCTTGACCCTACTCTACTTATTTGACTCAAAACTTTTGACACGGGTTGGACTTTTGCTTTCTCCTGCTGTTTTTTTCAGAAAACTGGAGACTTCAGGCTGACCGGGGAACTTGCCAGAAATCAGTGGTAAGCCAGTATTCTGGAAAGACGATGCGGGGAGTTAGAGAAATCTGATGCAATCCCTTGGCTAGTTTGTTCATGACAGACGGACTCATTGGCTAAAGGGTCTGGCTCATCTTGTCAATGCCCTGCGGATAAGTAAGCTCCTCTTTACTGATTACAACTTTATCTGTGCGGCCAAAAGGAGGATTGACCTGGATGATGTTGACGAAGTCTTCCTCGGGAGATACCTTGATTCTGTCTTGGTTAACTCTGTATTCCATGGGAGTCTTATGTTCTGCCTCCAAATCAGCCGGCCTTTTGTCGGACTTTGCAGTGGCGATAGACTCAGAACTTTTTATCCCGAGAGTATCAATGACGATGGGAGGGTTGGGCTGGACTTCGTTTTGGTTGACTGCTTCCTTGGTGGGCCTTTTGGGGTAACTGACGTAATAGTCAAATTTGCCTGAGGGTTCCCCTAAGGTTCCCACACTCTCGTCTCCAGCTTCGTATCCCTCCTTCAATTTCTGTTGCATGGACTTCCTCTTCTTCTTTTTTCTCGAAGGAGCACCTTCGCTGATCCAGTCTTGATATTCATCTTCCAAACAATCTTCACAATCGCACACATCATACCATATGTGGGGTATGGGTTGAGCTGGGGGAACCTCCCCTAGCATCTGGTTACCAGCATGGTTGACTACCACATTAGCCATTCTTGACACTGGAATGTTAAAGTTGATGATTTTACGGTGTATCTGAGACTGCTGAAAGCGAATCCCTGACTGGAGAGAAACTGATTAACCGGCCACCCGGAACTCTGACCCAATACTTGCTCGCTGAAAGGGGAGAGAACGGCTTTAGGTAGGGGAGAGGATAGGCTTAGGACGGACTCATGCATATGCTTTTTTTTTATATTTTTGCATATTTTTTTTTATAAAAATTATTTTTATTAATCCTAGGAACGGTTGGAAAAGGGGGACACCTTCTTTTTCGCATTCTACGCTATTCCTGGATCAGTGGGTTCCATCACTACGTCTATAGACCCCCTGTATTCCACCTGTATTGCACCTCCGGGACGGACAATCCCGGCAGAGGTCCTATAGGGCACGTGGAACCCACCAATCGAAAGGGAGAACGAACCTATGGGCATACGAGCCAAAACAAGTCAAACTCGTCAAAACCAAGTCCAAGTCAACGTCTAGACTCGAGAGGAGAGAGGGTCAAAAGTACGTTTGAATGTACGAGACCGCAATTTGCAGGTAAAAACCCTGGAGGAATTGGGCATGACCTCTCCTCATTTCGAGTTGAAAATGGCCTCTCGTCACTTAGTGGCAAAATTTCGGCATAACTCTTGTTGGTATGCGTTAAGAATTCGACATGGTCCCGCGTTGACACATGTCGGGAACTCGTCATGACTTCTTGCGAAGCCAAGTCGAGAAATCGATATGTAACCTACGTCGAGATATGTAGAGGTCTTAACGTGTACTTACGTTTGAATTATGTCGTAATTCCGACATGAAGAGGGAGAGTATGCCAAGATTTTTGGAGACGAAGAATGACTCGGACTTTGTGAGAAAATTTTGAAAACCAAGTTTGGAAATGTTTTGAAAAGTATTGGCCAAAAACCAATCGGTCACGGTAGAAAGTGTGTCACGGACAAGTGTTGGCTGACTCACAGGTTAGGAGGACTTTAGGCGCTCAAACGTAGGCGAAACACGTCACCGTCCGCGATGCCATCCGTACACTCCCGGGTTCTAACTCTATGTGCAGGTAGAGTGCGAGTAGTGTGAAGGTATTTTTCTAGGAAAAATAATTTTTTTTTTTTGCTTTTTTGTAAAAGATTTTTTTATGCAATATGCAAAGGAAAAACAAGAGAATGAGTCAAAGCATGACAAAAGGGGACTGCCCCAAATGTCAGAATTTACCAGTAGCTGTAGTCCAGCGTCATCCTGCCCTGTTCTGACCAACGGGAAGAGCAAATAGCAAAGGGGGAAGCCCCGGCTCCCAAGAATGCTACATACCAAATCATAGAAGCATGGCAAGGCCCACATGGGCACACAAAATGACACAATGCACACACAAGGAGAATGTAGAAATTGTCCAAGTTGATTTAAAGAAAGTTAGACCCTCTTAAGAAAAACTCTTTTTTTAAAAAAAAAAAAAGTTTTTCAATGTATAGTCCCCAGCGGAGTCGCCACTGAATGAACGCTCGCCCGAAAAAAACTTGTTTTTGAATGTGATGATAAGTTTTGTAAATTTCGGTTTTTGGGAGTCGCCACGCCGTTTTTAAAGGAAAACATTGAAAAACCTATTTTTAAGAGAATTTTGGGTTCGGGAGTCTGGTTACGTGTTTGGGAAGAACTAGAGAGTTCACCCAACACGCCTCTTTCGAGACTTTCAATCAACATTGGACAATTATGGACATTCAAAGTGTGTGTGCAATATGTGTCGATGAGCAAGGCATGTAAATTTGGCATTTCATTTGATGATGTAAAGACTGGATACAACTTGTGAGCCATGACAGGGGGCCACACCCTTTACACATTATGATGTTCATAACAAGGCAGAAGGTTAAGACAATCTGCTCAGGAAGCTCCGATGTCGTCCAACACAGGACTTCCCAGAAAGAGGATGTCGGACGACAGGATGCCTCATGGTCAGATTGTCTTTTACAATGACCAAGCTATTCTAGAACTGGAATAACATTTATTTCTCCCATTGAAGACACTATTTGAAGGTCTAAGCTCAGTTTGGGGGTTGATTGGAGTGGACAAAGTCATGATTGACTTTTAATGGTACGGATGTCATATGACATAGAACATTCGAAGTCGTCTATGTCATGTGGCAAACCGCCTCCATCAAGTAGATCGCACCCAAACAGACCTTAGGCACCCAAATAGTGGCTCATGAGCCAAAAAATGCTTAAGTAAGCTTTGAGTTACTAAGGGGGATAAATCTGACAGATCTGAAGTCCAAGAAAGACTTTATAGTCTTCTGGGAGCTCCATGTCGTATGACACAGGATCTCCAGAGAGTCCTGTGTCGTCCGACAGGAGTTGCCTATATGAATGCCCTTCAGTCTGTTTGATTCCTCCTTTATTCTCAAGGCAAACCAAGCATCTTTATTAACTGTAAACAGTAATATAACAGTATTATGTGAGTATTATGGGAGGATCACATGGCTTTAGTGGCCAAATGTGATAAATCACATGTTTATGGCCACTTTGAAGTAGCCATCACCTCCTAACTCAATGTAAATGAGCAAAGATCTAAACTTTATTGATGTTAATGCCACCAAATGTCCAGATCTGAGGTGGGGAGAAGTGAATATTGAAGATTCACTTCTCCACCACCTTTATCATGCAAAAATCCCGATTTCTACATAATATTAAAGCAAGTAAGCATGCAAGGTAGTATAAATGTATGGAAGAGTTATTTAAAGAGAGAGAAGGGTTTAGTGACTACCTATTGTAGTCCACAAGGTAAGATCACCAGTAGTATGGTGTCCACCCCTTAACACACCAACAAAGAGGGTTTCTTTGGGTCTTGGCCTTGGTGTATGTGTGTGTGTGAGGAGGGAGGTGAGTGTGTGAGAGAGAGAGGAGAGACTCTATTTGTGCAGAGTTTCCCCTATTATACTGGTATCCTCCCAATCCTCTCTAAAAGTCCCCTAAAATGATCAGCCATGCCTTGTATTTATAGGCAGGCTGATGGGAAGGCTTATGTCGTCTGACAGGGGCAGTTAAACCGCCTTAGTGTCATCCCATGTCGGACGACAGCGTACATCATTTTGACATACTTGGGCCGAATGGCTGGCAGGCCCAATGGGTTGGATGGGCTGTGGGATAATTGGACTTAATTTGCTTCTTTAGCAATTACATAAGCCCAAAAATCAATTAAAATGGACCCAAAACATGAGTTCGGGTCGGGGTACTCACACCCGCGCGCGATCCGGGTAATTTCAGTTGGCGACTCCGCTGGGGACGTAACATGTTTTTCAAAACTGTCGTTGTTTTAAAAATATTCCGTGGGTCAAACTTTCGTTTACCCTTCCTCGTTTTTTGTGTGCGTGTGTGATTTCTCCGTGCTTCGTGTTACTTTGCTTTTCTTTTCAAAAAAGAAATTTCAAACAGCGCCGGTTTTCAAAACATTGGATTGTTTCAAAAAAAGATGTTGCATTTTCATCTCAAAATCATAACATGTTCGTGCATTTCCGTTCATAATTGATTTTCTTGCTATATCTTGAACTGTGCATAAATTCTTTAAAACACATTCTAAAAATCTCTGTTTTACTCAGAAAAGAATTTAGCGACTGCACACTACTTGCACTGCTACCTCGGTACACCGCACGCTACGGGCACTTGCTGCCTCGGTACACTGCACACTATGACCCGTAACCCGGGATGACCGTTCAGTTGCAGCTCGGTTGGTCTGCCAGATACCTTTCGAGCGCGCACGGTGTCATCCCAAACAGCCCATCCTAGCCCGTGTAAGCCATGCACTCTTTGTGTCACACTTCGTCTAAGACCCCGGTTGGTTTTTGGCTTAGCACGTGTCATAAAACCCAAGTGTATGTTTTTTACGCCGGTCTCCCTCACAAGTCAAACTTAAAAGTCAAGACCGAAGGTCGTTCCCGACCCGAAGTCTTAGCTTTTTTGACCTTGACTTTGACGCGGAGGCATGCCGAAAAACATACCCGAAGGTTCAATGTGACACCGTGTCACCAAACCCTCAACGTATGCACCGTGTCAGCCACAACTTGGCCAACGCCAAAAGCTAAGGCCCCTCGCGCAAGCGAGTCAAGAGAGGTCATGCCGAAATTTTGGCACGATTTCTGCCTTAACTTAAGGATGTTGACTTCGATCGTGACCCGCATGTCACATACGTTGAAAGTTTACATGACCAACTAGCCTTAAGTTCATTTTTTCCTTTGTCGGTGGAACTCGCTTGCCTTATAGGACCCTCGCTCGGGATTGTCTGTCCCGGGAAGACGATTTACAGGTGAAAAATGAGGGCTTATAAACGTAGTGCCGAGAACCACTGATCCAAGCCCTAGGTTAGTTGCGAAAAAGAAGAGTAATCTTTTCCAACCATTTAGGACTCTGAGAAAAACGTGTTTTCAGTAAACTTAAACATTTAATAGAATAACAATTGCATGGTCCCATCTCGGGAATCTTTAAAATAGCGACCTTCGCGGTCCAACTCTCAAACGCGACCTTTCTCGGTCCGATATCTCATATCTCGACCCCTCGCGATCGGTCCAACTCTCTATCGCGACCTTCCTCGGTCCAATACCTCATATCTCGACCCCTTGCGGTCCAACTCTCAATCGCGACCTTCCTCGGTCTGATATCTCATATCTCGACCCCTCGCGGTCCAACTCTCAATCGCGACCTTCCTCGGTCTGATATCTCATATCTCGACCCCTCGCGGTCCAAATCTCAATAGCGACCTTCCTCGGTCCGATATCTCATATCTCGACCCCTCGCGGTCCAACTCTCAATCGCGACCTTCCTCGGTCCGATATCTCATATCTCGACCCCTTGCGGTCCAACTCTCAATCGCGACCTTCCTCAGTCCGATATCTCATTTCTAGACCCCTCGCGGTCCAACTCTCAATCGCGTCCTTCCTTGGTCCGATATCTCATAACTCGACCCCTCGCGGTCCAACTCCCAATCGCGACCTTTCTCGGTCCGATACCTCATATCTCGACCCCTCGCGGTCTGAAATTGTCTATGGCTAAGAACTTATGAGACGAAACTCACAAGGTGAGATAAAACTCACGGGTGTTGTTCTTAGTGTTGATGACACTAACAACAACACATTCACCAATTCTAGAAAAAGCACAAATCAATAGAAATAAATATAATTTGCAGCGGAAGAATTAAAGCAATACACAAGAATATAATTTTTATCAAGTTATATAAATATATAACTTGATGGGTGCCTAAAAGGCAAGACCTTTCTATTAATAATATGAATTCAATACAAGGTCAAGGTTGTTCCTTAATGATAAACGAACCCTGATATAAGGAACAACATACACAAATTCTCTCTGTAAATAAACACTCAAAAACCTCACAAAAATATAAAAATCTATATGAAATATTCGAGTGTTGGACAAAGTGTTGCCGACCTTTGAATGGCAACACTTGAGAGCGAGAATTCTACTTTTCTTGTGCGGATTTGCGTTTTCGAGATTGGATGATCTTCAATGAAGATCCACCGCACTATTTATAGGCCACAAAGTCTTGGAGCCTACTCAAATGATCGCTAACAATGCCTTGAGTTTGTTTCCTCATTTTATGCCTTCTCGCCTTCATTGTAGGAGACCTAGTCTTCTCTTGCTTCTCATGCTTGTACCTCTTAGCTTTGATTGCCTTGTACTTTGACTTGTTCTCCCCAGAATAGCTGAATAAAATATCTCCTGGCTTGGTCATAAATTAAACAAATAAACACATGTTTATTTGTTAATTCCTCCTCTTCGTAATTCTCGCTGGGCATATTCATTGCTGATTTCAAGCTCATTTTAAGGTGACTAACTACTGTTATATAAACATTAATTTACCCATTAATATTTGTGAAAAATACGGTAACTAACTCGGTGTCGCCAATTCCAAATGGCAACACTTTTGGCAACACCGGTGGCAACACCGGTTTGCAACACTTGGAGATGACATTCATGACAACACATGATCTAACATTAACAATCTCCCCATAGTTACTGATTTCTTCACAAAATACCAATGTGATGATCTTTTCAAAAACAGTTAGTCAAACTTAACTAAAACCACAAAAAAATGCCACGAGATTTTGATAGAGGCAACATAAACCTTCAGGCAATGTTTTGAAATATTTTTCAATCCAAAACATCAACCATTAAGCAAATGAAGTATCAAAATCTTTACAAAAATCTCCCCCTTAATACGAAATTAATAACTAACCAAAATAATTATTAAAATCTTAAACCAACCATTCCATCATTCAACAAAAAACATCCATCCAAGTTTGAAGAAAATTCCAGCCGAAACAAAGAAAAAAATAAACAGAAATAAAATTTGTTTAAGCATTACAAACCAAAATAAAACAAATAAAATTGTTTTTGTTCCAAACCACCAAAATCAACCACCATTCAAACCAACCATCTTTAAACTGCATTTCCAGCTCCTTCACCTCCCTCTGCTGTCCCACTTGGCCCAGCACCATTTCCAGCTCCATCATCATCATCACGCCTTGGTGGCTTATCTCCCCCTATTTTGGAAGAAATTAAATCCACCATTTTCATCATGTCAGTGCGCATGTCCAACCACCCCCGAATGCGAGTCAATGTGCTTGACCGACTATTGAAAAAATTAAGTACCATAGCGGCATCAACCATTACGGGAGCGGTGTTGCCGGAAGTGTTGCCGGTTTCGGGCGACACTTGGGGCGACACTCGTAGCGAGGCGATAACGGGAGGAGCATTTGTAACCAAAACCCAAGGTAAATCCACTGTGCCTATCACCTTCGATAAAGTGTTTGGTAATTCGATAATACGGGCTTTTCGAAAGATATTATCACCATTCCAAGGCTTAAGGTTTTGGAACATGAGGACTTGGAAAATAAGGGAAGGAAATATGAAGGAGGAAGTCTTTTTCTTCTTAGCCCATGCAGCAAGGTGAGCAAATACAAGTCTCCCAAAGTTAACTCTTTGTTTCTTGCCTAGTTTGTACAACAAATTAGCTTGCTCAAAAGTGACCGTGTTCTCGTTTGCCGTAGGAAGCCAATTTGTTATACAAATCTTGTGGAGCACGCTAAACAAAGAAGTGAGATGGGTAGACCTACAGTGATGAGACCAAATGGTGATTCTCCCTCCAGTTAAAAAGGTGGCTAAGGCATTAGGATCATATTCCAAATTCTCATCTTCGACATTAGGGAGGCCGAATGCCTTGTTGATGATCAAGGGATTAAAATCATAGATATTGCCCCTAACAAAAATCTTTCCATAATGAGGGGTATTCCTATCATCAATATTATCCCTAAGATGAGCATAGAAATTCCTAACCACACTTTCAATGTACGATGACACTTTAGTCACCGTAGGCAAAAACATCCTATCCTCCAAAAACTGATACACACCTAACTCCTTGAATTGAGTCACATACATATTCTTTTCATTCAGAATTTTCTTCTCAGAATCTTCAACAAACTTATCTAAATTTGTTTCACCATAAAATTCATCCGAAAGAAAAGGACGTTCATAAAATCCAAAGGACTCATAATCGACTTTGTATCTGAGAGGGATTAGGAGAGTGTACCTCGAGGCCAGGAAATAGGAGAATACGAAGGAGAACTCGATTGTGCTTTGGTCTTGGCGGCGGGTGTTGCTTCGGGTGTTGCCATTTCATCGGCAACACTTGGGGCGACACTTGATGAAATTTTCTGTTTCTTCTTCATTTTGGGTGGGCTTGACAAGGGTTTCCTCATCTTCCAGCCAAGCTTCTTCATCCTCATCAGAAGATGATGAGGGCTCCTTTGTCTCTTTAAAAGCAGGGTCCGAACCTTCCTCGGACGAAATGTTGAGCGAAGAACTTGAAGAATCATCCACATTAACTGGATCATCTGCCGTGTTGGAAGGTATCTTGGACCTGAACAAGGTTTTGATCCTCTCAGATTGTCTACGCACTCCACCCCTAAAAGACGAAGAGGCATCAACCGCCTTCCTTTTCTTTGTTTTCTTTTGAGGGCGAAGGTGAGCTACGTGGATGGGGTAGCTTACGGAAGGTTTATAGGAATGGGAATTTGAGATGGATTGTAGACAACAATTTCCAAGGATGGTGAGGTTGTGGGTGTGGCCGAAAATGTCGCAGGGGATATCTCCATTGGGATGGCGACATTGGAGGCGACACTCGAGGGAGCTAGAGGCGAAATCTCCATGGGAGAAGAAATTTGGGGAGAATTTTTAGGACTTGCCATGGAAGATCGAAGAAGAACGAGGAAGACGAAGAACAGGGCAAGGGTTTCGGTTTAACGCCTAGAGAGAGAGAGCAACGAGAAGAGAGAGAGTGAGGGTTTAGAGAGGTTTTAATGAGTGAATAGTGGTAGGATTTAATTGATTTGACAATGTCAAATTAATTAAATCTCCACTTATCTCTCAAAAATCCCAACAAACTCAAGTGTTATCCGCCATTTTTAAAAAAATTCCTTTTTTTTTTTTTTTTTTTTTTTTTATAATTTTTATAATTTTTAATAATAACTAAACATAATTTTAGTAATATCCATAAAATTGTGTTTTTCAAAATTCAAAGAGATGAATTTTAAAAAATAGATATTACAAAATTACACTTAGATTGACAAAAATAAAAATTTTTGCTAAAAACCTTTTAAATTTCACAAACTCTAAATATAAGCAAATAGACTTTTGGAGATTTAAAATTTAATTAACAAAAACAAAAATAAGAAAATAAAAAATTAATGTAGCATCTACTAATGTGTTACTAGCAATGTTGCGTGACACACAAGGCAACATTTTTAAATAAAATCCCCTTGATATTTTTTAACATATATAACTATACTTTCTTAGGCAATTTTTAAGCACACTTTACACTTTATTTATTTACAAGGAAGCATCGTAGTAGCGAGCTCCGTGCCCCGAGTTTTTTATTAAAGTGTAAAGCTACAATTAGTAAGTTTTATACCTTTCAAGTAGGGTACACTGTAGTAGCGAGCTCCATGTCCCTAATACTTAGTATAAAACACTACATTATATTCCCTTTGGGAATTTTCACAAGCTTTTGCCCTCCTTTTTTTTTTTTTTTTCTTTTAAAAAATATCAACAACAATATGAGTGACTTTGTCACTTTTTAGCACAAAGGGGTATTTTATAAAAAATGTTAACCTTAAGAATGTACACATACTAGAACAGAAAGGTCAGTAAATGCCCCCATTTGGGATTAAACAACTATATATATATATATATTTTTTTTTTTTTTTTTAAATTTTAAAGATAATGTACAACTCATACAAAGTGTTGCGACGGTGTTGGTAACACTGACGGCTACACTAACAGATTTATAGAAAACATAGACCAAGAGATTTTTTCAAACTTGAAAATCTCTCATGGTCCAAGGCTTTGGTCAAAATATCAGCAAGTTGATGTTTTGTATCAATATGCTCTATTTGGATCAATTCCTTTTCTACTAAATCTCTTAAAAAATGATGGCGGATATCAATGTGCTTAGTGCGTGAGTGTTGTACGGGGTTTTGGAGATATTTATAGCACTCAGTTGTCACAATACATGGTCAAGATATTACTATCAAGACCATAGTCATCAAGCATGTGTTTTAACCATATTAGTTGTGAACAACAACTCCTGGCCACATATTGATTCGGCGGTCGAGAGAGAAACACGGTTTGCTTGCGGCGTACCATGACACTAGATTATTACCCAAGAAAAACAACCCCCACTAGTACTCTTTTCGTCATCTATATCCCTGCCCAATCGTAGTCACTAAAACCAACTAAGTTGGTATTAGTGTCTTTGGTGAACAGATTCCCAATTCACTTGTCCCGGACACATACTTGATGATTTTCTTGACGGCATTTAGGTGAGAAATTTTAGGAGCGGATTGATATCTAGCACAAACACCTACGGCTGAACATTATATCGGGACGGCGCGGTAAGATAAAGAAGACTACCTATCATGGATCTATACGAGTTGGGTCAACATCCTCCCTGCTGATCTTTGGTTACCTTAAGAGATGATCCCATAGGTATTTTAGAGCTCTTGGCACTCTCCAATCCAAATCTTTTCACCGGACTCTTAGCATACTTGCTCGAGTGATGAAGATTCCATCATTCGATTGTTTCACCTGCAATCCTAGGAAATAATTAAGTTCTCCTATCATGCTCATCTCAAATGTAGATGTCATAGCTTCCACAAAATTTTGTAAACATGTTTTAGATGTGGAACCATAAACTATGTCATCAACATAGATTTGAGCAATGACAAGCTCTTTATTTTCCCTAAGAATAAATAATGTCCTATCGGCTTCTCCTCTAACAAATCCATATTCAAGAAGGAAGCTTGTTAGACGCCCATACCATGCACGAGGAGCTTGTTTTAAGCCATATAAGGCCTTATCAAGTACGTATACATGGTGCGGGTGGAATGGGTCTTCAAACCCTTTGGGTTGCTCAACATAGATCTCTTTATCTAAGTACCCATTCAAGAAAGCCGCTTTGACATCCATTTGGTGCAATGTGATTTTGAGATAACGAGGCTATAGCAAGAAGAAGTCTTATTGACTCAATTCTAGCCACGGGTGCAAAGGTCTCGTCAAAGTCGATTCCTTCCACTTGTGTATAGCCTTGAGCCACAAGACGAGCTTTATTACGAACAATATTACCCAATTCATCAGATTTGTTTTTGTAAATCCATTTAGTTCCAATAATGTTAGTATTTAAAGGACGTGGAACTAAACACCAAACCTTGTTACGGGTAAATTGTTCAAGCTCTTCTTGCATAGCTTGAATCCAGAATTTATCATTTAAGGCCTCAATCACATTTTTTGGTTCAACGGAGGAAACGAAACAGGAGTGTTTTACACAGTATGTGGAGGACATACACACATATCTAACCATATCTCTGTAATCAAGCTGGCTCCTTGTTCCTTGTTCTAACCCCTTCATTAACATCACCAATTACTTGAGTAATGGGATGATAATTTCTAATTCGAGTGGGGATCTCTCACCTTGATGGTACACTAATCCATCTTCTCCTTCTGAGTCACTTTGCTCTCGGAATTTCCAGCCAACATTACTGTTCTCTGTGTTGCCTCGGGTGTTGCCATTTCGGCGACACTTGGAAGCAACACTTGAATCTGTGGCTGCAATGGTGAATCGGTCTGTTCCGGCCCTTTGTTCGACTTCTTCTAGTAAAGTCGAGGTATATCATCATTTGGTTCTCTGTGGCACTCAAGTAATCGTTAAATTCAATATTTACCGATTCTTGAATCACTTTTAACCTCAAATTATAGACACGATAAGCATGACTGTTTTGAGAGTAGCCAAGAAAGATGGCTTTGTCACTCTTAGAATCAAGTTTTCCTAAGTATTCCCGGTCATTTAAAATGTAACACAAACACCCAAACACATGAAAATAGTGAACCGTAGGTTTCTTTCCATTTAAAATCTCATAGGGTGTCATAGTTGTACCGGGTCTTAAGAAAACTCTATTTGTAGTGTGACAAGCTGTGTTTAATGCTTCGGCCCAAAAACCTTTAGAAATATTTCTAGCAATTAGCATAACACGAGCCATTTCCATTAAAGTCCTATTTTTCCTTTCAGCAACACCATTTTGTTGTGGTGTTTTGAGTGCTGAAAACTCATGGTGTATCCCCTTTTTACTACAAAAAGTAGAAAAGGAGATGTTTTCAAATTCTCTACCATGATCGATCTTATTCGAAAAATAGGAGAACAAAACATGTTTTTGATTTTAGAGGCTAAGTGAGTAAATTTATCAAAAGTTTCAGATTTTTCTCTTAAGAAATACACCCATGTAAACCTAGAAAAATCATCAACTATTACATAAACATACTTCTTACCTCCCAAGCTTTCTACCTCAATAGGACCCATCAAGTCCATATGTAGAAGCTGAAAACAATGTGTTGTTTCTGAGTGTTGCTCATTGTGTTGTTCAACACTGTGAGCAACACGAGTTTGCTTACCCTTTTGACAGTCACCACACATCACGGTGTTTTTGAGGTCTAGTTTAGGAACACCTTTGACGGCATTATGTTTGATAATCTTCTCAAGATTCCTATAATGAGAATGACCTAACTTTTGATGCCATAACCTAATATCATCAAGTTTTGTCAAATTGCACTGATTTATTACCAACCAGATAGCAATTATCACTTGATCTTATTCCAGTCATGACACAAAAGTTAGTGTTATCAAACACTTCACAGGTATTTTTATTGAATTTTACCTCCAAATTGTCATCACATAGTTGGCTAATGCTAATTAAATTAGCAAGTAAACCATCTACGTGCAAGACATTTTTCAAAGGAGGAAAACCAACAATATCCAGTGTTCCTTTACCAACTATTTCACTCTTGCCTCCACCACCATAAGTCACTGAGCCTCCTTGAATAGGTTGGTACTCTGTTAGGAATGATTTTGTACCAGTCATATGACGTGAACAACCACTATCAAAGTACCAAGTTCCTGCAATGTTAGTCCTTAAGGCTGTATAAACAACATAGCATTTCAGTTTTTCCTTGGGTAACCAACCCTTTTTTGAAAATCTGGATTTCTGTTCACCAGTGTTGCCATAAGTGTTGCCCTGAGAAACTGGCGACACTTGAGACGACACTTGAAGACTGGACATTTTCTTTTGTAGGAAAATGCAATCTGGTTTTAAATGTCCAGCTTTGTGACAGTATCCACACTCATTGGATTGATCAGAGGAATCACTAGAAGTGCTACCCTTTTCCTTGACACGCTCTTTTACAAAACAATTTTTAGTTTCAACATCAAACAAGGAAGAGGTAATACTTTCAAGTGATTCTTGGAACCCAAGACCAGCTTTCAGAGGCTTACTCAATTTGAGTATTTCATCCAATTTGGATGAACTCGTGTTGAGTTTTTTGAAGGTGGATTCGGCTAGGTTGAGTTTGGCCTTGATTTTATCAAGATCCAAGTCTCTCCTACTGAGTTGAGCTTCTAGCCGAGTCAAGGAGTTCTTAAGATCCTGATTTTCCTTTTTCAAGAAAACCACCATCTTATTCTCCTTTTTCCATTCCACGAGGAGAGATTTATAGAGGTTTTTTAATTCACAAATAAGTTCATCTTTATCAAGATCATCCTCTATAATCTCTTCTGAATTTAAATCAGTTGAACCATGCAAATTAAGATCATTTAAAGAATCATACCTGCTGAGTGTTGTGCCAAGTGTTGCCACTTCTTGGACGACACTTGGGGCAACACTTTCTGAAGAAGTCACCAATGTTGTGTCAAGTGTTGTCAAATCTGGAACAACACTTGAAGTAACACTCTCAGTCGAAGGTAGCTCCTCTACCGTGGCCATCATGACTACTTGCTCCGACTTTTCTTCTTTCTCCGTTCCTTCCTCCTCTCCATCACTAAGAGATACCCACAAGTTTTTGCCCGCCTTTCTCAAGGTGTTAGCACATTCATTGGCATAGTGACCCCAACCGGAACAAGCATGACATTGAATAGATTCAATGTACTTAGGATCGGACCGGATCTTTTCCGAGGATGCACGCCTTGGTGGGATATCCTTTTGATTTGGAGGAGGACTTCTCCTTGGCACAAAACTAGAGGTTTTGGCCGTTTGGTCCTTAGCCTTTACCTGCACTTTGTTAAATTTTCTAACCATAGAATTATATCTCTTTGCAAGTAAAGCTACACTAGTATTTTCATCTAACTCCTCGAAGACTTCATCTTCATCGTCCACACATGTGTCCGAAGATTCGACTTTTAAGGCAATATTCTTGCCTTTAGAAGCCTCCGTTTGTTCATTGAGATTCAACTCAAAGTTTTTCAAAATACTCATTAAGGAGTTGATGTCCATTGTTGAAAGATTATGGGCCTCTTCAATAGCTGAAACTTTAATATTAAAACGTTCGGGAAGAGTACGAATAGCTTTTGAAACAAGTTGTTTATTTGTAAAAGGCTCCCTAATACTTGACAAGCATTTGAAATATCAATCAACTTTTCAAAATAAGACGAGATGTCTTCGTTTTCACCCATTCTTAATCTTTCAAATCTACTAGTGAGACCTCTAAGCTTTGTTTCTCGGACACTGCCATCTCCTTCACAAAATCTTTGTAAAGTATCCCAAGCATCTTTTGCAGAGGGACTATTTTGAATGAGTTTGAACATATGCATGTCAACCCATTCATAGATGGCATTCAATGCCTTTTCATTGAAACTAGCAAGATTATTCTCTTCAATTGTCCACTCGAATTCAGGTTTGACTTGAACGTCACCATCGTCATCCGGAGGAAGCATTGGAACAGAATAACCATTTAAAATAGATCGCCAAGCCCGAAGATCAATTGATTTGATATGCGAGCGTAGGCGAATCTTCCAATAAGCATAATTAGATCCGTCTAAAACCGGTAATCTCTTTTGATTAGGGTTTGCAGGATCATAAGCCATGACAAAAGGATCTAAACACTTAGTATATCAAGTGCTAGGCTCTGATACCAATTGAAATTGTCTATGGCTAAGAACTTATGAGACGAAACTCACAAGGTGAGATAAAACTCACGGGTGTTGTTCTTAGTGTTGATGACACTAACAACAACACATTCACCAATTCTAGAAAAAGCACAAATCAATAGAAATAAATATAATTTGCAGCGGAAGAATTAAAGCAATACACAAGAATATAATTTTTATCAAGTTATATAAATATATAACTTGATGGGTGCCTAAAAGGCAAGACCTTTCTATTAATAATATGAATTCAATACAAGGTCAAGGTTGTTCCTTAATGATAAACGAACCCTGATATAAGGAACAACATACACAAATTCTCTCTGTAAATAAACACTCAAAAACCTCACAAAAATATAAAAATCTATATGAAATATTCGAGTGTTGGACAAAGTGTTGCCGACACTGAATGGCAACACTTGAGAGCAGAATTCTACTTTTCTTGTGCAGATTTGCGTTTTCTGAATTGGATGATCTTCAATGAAGATCCACTGCACTATTTATAGGCCACAAAGTCTTGGAGCCTACTCAAATGATCAGCTAACAGCCTTGAGTTTGTTTCCTCATTTTATGCCTTCTCGCCTTCATTGTAGGAGACCTAGTCTTCTCTTGCTTCTCATGCTTGTACCTCTTAGCTTTGATTGCCTTGTACTTTGACTTGTTCTCCCCCAGAATAGCTGAATAAAATATCTCCTGGCTTGGTCATAAATTAAACAAATAAACACATGTTTATTTGTTAATTCCTCCTCTTCGTAATTCTCGCCTGGGCATATTCTGTTGCTGATTTCAAGCTCATTTTAAGGTGACTAACTACTGTTATATAAACATTAATTTACCCATTAATATTTGTGAAAAATACAGTAACTAACTCAGTGTCGCCAATTCCAAATGGCAACACTTTTGGCAACACCAGTGGCAACACTGGTTTGCAACACTTGGGATGACATTCATGACAACACATGATCTAACATTAACACGGTCTAACTCCCAATCGCGACCGTCCTCGGTCCGATATCTCATATCTCGACCCCTCACGGTCCAACTCTCAATCGCGACCTTCCTCGGTCCGATATCTCATATCTCGACCCCTCGCGGTCCAACCCTCAATCGAGACCCTCACGGTCCGATTTCAAATCTCAAATCTCGACCATCGTGGTCCAACCCTCAATCGAGACCATCATGGTCCGATTTCAAATCTCAAATCTCGACCTTCACGGTCCAACCCTCAATCGAGACCCTCACGGTCCGATTCTCAAATTGTGGCCTTCGCAGTCCAACCCTCAATCGAGACCCTCACGGTCCGATTTCAAATCTCAAATCTCGACCTTCGCGGTCCAACCCTCAATCGAGACCCTCACGGTCCGATTTCAAATCTCAAATCTTGACCTTCGCGGTCCAACCCTCAATCGAGACCCTCACGGTCCGATTTCAAATCTCGACCTTCGCGGTCCAACCCTCAATCGAGACCTTCGCGGTCTGATCTCAAGTAGTCGATCCCGACCTTCGCGGTCCGATCTCCGATCTCCAATCGAGACCTTCGCCGTCCGATCTTCGATCTCCAATCGAGACCTTCGCGGTCCGATCTCAAATAGTCGATCCCGACCTTCGTGGTCCAATCTCCAATCGAGACCTTCGCGGTCCGATCTCAAATAGTCGATCCCGACCTTCGCGGTCCGATCTCCGATCTCCAATTAAGACCTTTGTGGTCCGATCTCAAATAGTCGATCCCGACCTTAGCGGTCCGATCTCCGATCTCCAATCGAGACCTTCGCGGTCCGATCTCAAATAGTCGATCCCGACCTTCGCGGTCCAATCTCCGATCTCCAATCGAGACCTTCGCGGTCCGATCTCAAATAGTCGATCCCGACCTTCGCGGTCCGATCTCCGATCTCCAATCGAGACCTTCGCGGTCCGATCTCAAAATAGTCCATCCCGACCTTCGCGATCCGATCTCCGATCTCCAATCGAGACCTTTGCGGTCCGATCTTAAATAGTCGATCCCGAGGACCGATCTCCAATCGAGACCTTCACGGTCCGATCTTAAATAGTCGATCCCGACCTTCGCGGTCCGATCTCCGATCTCCAATCGAGACCTTCGCGGTCCGATCTCAAATAGTCGATCCTGACCTTCGCGATTCGATCTCCGATCTCCAATTGAGACCTTCGCAGTCCGATCTCAAATAGTTGATCCCGACCTTCGCGGTCCGATCTCCGATCTCCTATCGAGACCTTCGCGGTCCGATCTCAAATAGTCAATCCCGACCTTCGCGGTCCGATCTCCGATCTCCAATCGAGACCTTCGCGGTCCGATCTCAAATAGTCGATCCCGACCTTCGCGGTCCAATCTCCGATCTCCAATCGAGACCTTCGCGATCCAATTTCCGATCTCAAATATTCAATCCTGACCTTTCACGGTCAAAACTTTAAATCTTGACCTTTCACGATCCAATTTTCGATCTCAACCATTCAAGGTCTAATCTTTTCCGACTAGTGAGGATAATTAGAAAGTGTGTTTTAAGTAGACTTAAGTGGTAAATGCACGTTGCACGAGCCTAAAAGCCTTGAGCCACGTACCCCTTCCAAAAACTAAGCCATACCTCTCGTTCCTCGCAAAGAATGAAACAATGGGTTCGGAATTCCGGTCGGCGCCTCACCAATTACGCACGGCAGATCGGGCAGTTCTTCGGTTCCCTCATTTCCTACATCCAGACTCTCCAATATGTCAGACTCGCCAAGAAATCGTGACGGGAATGGAACCCCGCCACCGGTAACAGATATGACACTGGAAGAAGCCATTCGGGCTTGTGAGGTTCAAAAGAAACAAAAAAAGGATCAGCAGAATTTCATGGTACAACTTCTGAATGAACGAGGTATAGCAGCTATCCCCCAGCCAGATGGTACTTTCGTCCTAATCGAGGACGACGATCCTTCATGATCAGCTCCCCAAACCTCCAACCAGGGTCCTCTGCCTTTGAAATCCGGAAATCCTTCAATTCAAGGAAATAGCCGACCGGGGCTTCATACTGCCACCTCTCAAAGCACCCCTGTCATATACGGCCAAGCCAATAATACCCCTTTCACTCAATACAACCAGCGCAGCGCTGGATCCTCTCAAACAGATCCCAATATCCCTCAAAATCCTCCCAGGTTCACTTCCTTCCAGCAATATGCTCAGTCATCAAGTTTCGTCCCCGTGACTTTTCCGACCCATTTCTTCGGACAACTTGTATCTGCTCTAGCTGCTCCATGGCCTCAAATCCCTCCACTTCCACCAGTATCATGGGCACATAACTAATCACTGCCTCGGTCTGCGGTATGTAATTCAGAAGTTAACAGAAGATGGAAAGCTTAAGCATCCTGGCAGTTCAGCAACAAACGAACAGCTAGAGTAGGGGCTACCTATCCTCGAGATATGTCAACTGTCTTTTGGTCAACCTTCGTAGGTTCAAGTACATTCCTCGTTCAATCAAGTCCGCCTCGGACATTGTAGATAATCTTAAATTTTCTATAAATAAGTGTCTTTTTCTCTTCTTGCTAGACTTGAGACATTATTTGCACACCTACATTACATCTAATGAAATGGTTATATCCTAAATGATCACTTGCATTTCTCAACAAATAATCTCTGGAAATAACTAATGTTCTGATTAATCGGTGTGAGAAAGTCAATCGGTGCCCTCCCTATACACTTTCCTCACCTCACAAAGGCCTCCCTCAAGCCATACACTTCCCAAAACACGTCCCCACCATCACCTTGACCAAGTCAACGACAGCGGCAACATCAAGGAACAACAAAAGGTCACTCAATCTCTCGCCTTCGCCCTCGTGCACATCGAGAAAGTTCAAGCAGGAGCTTGCCTTCGTCCTTAAGAACTTCAAAAAAAAAAGAGAGAGAAAAGTTCAAACAAGAACTTCAAAAAAAAAAGAAAAAAGAGAGAAAAGTTCAAACAAGAACTTCAAAAAAAAAAAAAAAGAGAGAGAGAGAAAAGTTCAAACAAGAACTTCAAAAAAGTGAGGCCAAGGACACAGCACCGCCAATCAAAAGCTTGACAGATGGGCAAACAAAGTTAAAGCTTGAAGAATGGAGGTTGTCGATAACAATGGAGCAGTCAAAGCAAAGGCAAAAACATATCATTAGCCCTTACACTATATTTGAATTCTTTCTCCCCCGGTGAAAGACGTTGATCAAGAAGCAATGGAATCACGGAAGAAGCCGTCAACAACGACTTGTCAAGGAATCACCTCGAGGCCCGCACCTCATCATCCAAACATCCCATCCGAGCCTTTTAACCAAAAGGACCACAAATGTTCATACCCTATTCCCAAAGCCAAAACACAGTTCAGCCAGAACTACGACGACCTGAGCTCCTTACACTGAGGGGAACGTAGGCAACCAGAAATGGTTCGATCATAAACACATGCAAATCCCATAAACCCGGTCTCATCAATGGCCACCCCTATACATAGACCTTTCTTTCACACACATCCAACTTTGATCTGCGACATCAGTTGACTTTCTTCTCATGGTTAATCAAGACATTTGTTCATATCAGAATTAATGGTTGAACAACATGAACATTAACAAAGGGTTTAAAGCAATCTTGTGATCATTATGAATAAAACATGTTTTCAGATGTCTCGACAAGTCTTCTTTTTCTATGATAATAGGAAAAATAGAGCTAAACACTGTCTTTCTGTCAGCAAGAGCTTCCACACACTTCTCCAAACCTCTCTACGCTCATACTCTCTCAAAAGAGTCAAACCCAAAGCGAGTTATGGTGCCTGCGTTAAACTAGGCATCCACATAAAATCGGGATTCGTTCCCACTTTTCTAAAATACGTCCTTGCGCGTATACATTACAAACCACATCTTATACACTTTGGTTGACCAATCGAAAAAAATCAAGGATGGTTGCCTCGTCAGGCCACATGAGGTTCAACTCAGATTGGGGCTGCATCAGATTCACTCTAGAATCCCCACAGATGACCAGCGATTCCTTCAAACTGGGGCTTCACCAAGTCATTTCTTCAGACTGGGGCTTTGCCACACGAAGAGAGCTTTTTCATCCCAAGGGGTTTACTTTGAGTTCTGATTTCTGGGGCTTGTCAGAAGCATCTTTCGGCATTGTGGTTTTAATCAGAATTAGGGCTTCTCAGATACAACTTCGACAGATCAGAATCTGAATCCTCATGACACCTCTGGGCAACAGTAGCATGCAAGGACAGTTTTCTCCAGCGAGTCTTCCCTTCCTTTAAATAGCACATCTTCAGAACCTACAGGGGTGGGAAAGCAAAAATATCCTGCTGACACCACAGTTCAGGCATCAGGACACAAGAAAGTCTCCAATCTCGGCAACCTTACTGCCAACAAGAAGCATAATCCCCAGAAGGATCAGCCAAAGTTCAACTTATCAAACTTCAGAGCATGGGCCGGCAAAGGAAACTCAAAGCCTACCGGGCACTCGCACTCAATCAACCTGCTAACCAAGGGAGGCCACTGCCACAAGCAACCTCAAAGCAATCTGGAGGCACCACCAAAACCTCTACCTCTCAAGTGTTGGAGGAACCGATCCTCACTCAGCTCAAGCAGACTCAGACGAACATTCCCCTGTGGTCCCTGCTCACATCTTCATACCCTCACAAGCTCAAGCTAGAGGAAAGTTTGGCCCGCACCATAGTCCCCATGGACGCAATTCCAGAAGAAGTAATCCAGATGATCAGCAACATCCACTATGGAAACATCATCACCCTCACAGATTTGGACCTACCAAGATTTGGAGTTGGTCACAATAAGCAGCTTTGCATCACTGTTCAGACTCCGGAATGAATGTCTTGCCCTCCAAGATGATGGACCTGCTTGACATCAAGCCCACATATTTGAAGCCTTCAGTCCACACTGTCAAAGCTTACGATTCTACTTCCCGCACAGTTCTCGGGGTTGCTACTCTAATCATCTGTTTCGGCAAGCGGATGATCCCTATCGAATTTCAAGTGTTGGACATTCCTATCACTTTCACAGCCATCCTGGGATGACCCTGGCTGCATCAAATGAACGGCGCGGCATCCACCCTTCACCAGTGTATCGAGTTCATACAAGACAACGAGCTGACAACAGTCTACGGCGACAGCGTCACCACCGAGGGGACCAGCACCAACGGCATTCCAGTGTTAGAGATCAAGCATGATGACGATATGGCATTAATTGGGTTCACCTTGGAGACCTCCAAGATCCAAATATGCAGCATGGACCTTCCACTATTTTGGGACAAAATCCCTCCCGCCATGAAGATGATGAAACTCATGAACTTCATCCCAGGACTGGGGCTTGGCAAAATTTTACAAGGCCAACGCCAAGTCATCAAAGTCAAGGACCACACTACAGTCCAGAGGCTCGGTTATATGCCAACACCAGCTGACATCAGGAAAAACAAGAGGCTCACAAGCACCAAAGCAGCAGCCCGTAAAAGGGGAACCTCCTACGGTACCCCCAACCTCCGACCTTGCAGCTTTGACCTCGCTCGCTACTTCGTCAAAGGAACCAACAGCAGAACTGAGGGAACCGACAGCGGAACCGACATCAGAACTGAGGGAACCGACAGCAGAACTGAGGGAACCGACAGCAGAGCTGATGAAGATTAGAAAGAAGTCAGTACATAGACTATGGAAAAGATGGGAAAGCTGGCACAGAACCTCCAGCGTTTCATAGGACTCAGGTTTAATCCGATAAGAGGAGCATCCCTCGACATCACTGCACTACCTAGACCAGTTGCCACCACCGTTCAGCATAAATACCCATTCAAAAAGATACCCGACCTCGTTAGGCCTATCCCGTCATCTCCTCTTGAGACTCCTTTCCGAGATTCTGCATCTCGCTATCTCCCCGTGAGATTCCTTCCCGAGATTCTGCATCTCGCTATCTCCCCATGAGATTCCTTTCCGAGATTCCGCATCTCGCTATCTCCCCGTGAGATTCCTTCCCGAGATTCCGCATCTTACCATCTCCCCGTGAGATTCCTTTCCGAGATTCCGCATCTCGCTATCTCCCCGTGAGATTCCTTCCTGAGATTTCGCATCTCGCTATCTCCCCGTGAGACTCCTTTTCGAGATTCTGCATCTCTCTATCTCCCCGTGAGATTCCTTCTCGAGATTCTGCATCTTGCCATCTCCCCGTGAGATTCCTTTCCGAGATTCCGCATCTCGTCATCTCCCTGCGAGATCCTTCCCCGAGATTTTACATCTCGTTATCTCCCCGTGAGATTCCTTCCTGAGAATCTACATCTCGCTATCTCCCCGTGAGATTCCTTCTCCCCGTGAGATTCCTTTCCAAGATTTTGCTTCTCGCTATCTCCCCGTGAGATTCCTTCCCGAGATTTTGCATCTCGCTATCTCCCTGTGAGACTCCTTTTCGAGATTCTGCATCTCGCTATCTCCCCGTGAGATTCCTTCACGAGATTTCGCATCTCGCTATCTCCTCGTGAGATTCATTCCTGAGATTCTACATCTCGCCATCTCCCCGTGAGATTCCATTCCGAGATTCCACATATCGCTATCTTCCCGTGAGATTCCTTTCCGAGATTCTGCATCTCGCTATCTCTCCGTGAGATTCCTTCCTGAGATTCTACATCTCACCATCTACCCGTAAGATTCCTTTCCGAGATTCTGCATCTCGCTATATCCCCGTGAGATTCTTTTCAGAGATTCTGCATCTCGCTATCTCCCCGTGAGATTCCTTTTCGAGATTCTATATCTCGCCAACTCCCCGTGAGATTCCTTTCCGAGATTCTGCATCTCGCTATCTCCTCATGAGATTCCTTTCTGAGATTCTGCATCTCGCTATCTCCTCGTGAGATTCCTTCCCGAGATTCTGCATCTCGCTATCTCCCCGTGAGATTCCTTCCTGAGATTCTACATCTCGCCATCTCCCCGTGAGATTCCTTTCCGAGATTCTGCAACTCGCTATCTCCCCGTGAGATTCCTTTCCGAGATTCTGCATCTCGCTATCTCCCCGTGAGATTCCTTCCTGAGATTCTACATCTCGCTATCTCCCCGAAAGATTCCTTCCCGAGATTCTGCATCTCGCCATCTCCCCGTGATATTCCTTTCCGAGATTCCGCATCTCGTCATCTCCCTGCGAGATCCTTCCCCGAGATTTCGCATCTCGCTATCTCCCCGTGAGATTCCTTCCTGAGATTTTACATCTCGCTATCTCCCTGTGAGATTCCTTTCCGAGGTTCTGCATCTCGCTATCTCCCCGTGAGATTCCTTTCCGAGATTCTACATCTCGCTATCTCCTCGTGAGATTCCTTCCCGAGATTTTGCATCTCGCTATCTCCCCGTGAGACTCCTTTCCGAGATTCTGCATTTCGCTATCTTCCCGTGAGATTCCTTCACAAGATTTCGCATCTCGCTATCTCCCCGTGAGATTCATTCCTGAGATTCTACATCTCGCCATCTCGCCCTGAGATTCCTTTCCTAGATTCCGCATCTCGCTATCTCCCCGTGAGATTCCTTTCCGAGATTCTGCATCTCGCTATCTCCCCATGAGAATCCTTCCTGAGATTCTACATCTCGCCATCTCCCCGTGAGATTCCTTTCCGAGATTCAGCATCTCGCTATATCCTCGTGAGATTCCTTTCCGAGATTCTGCATCTCGCTATCTCCCCGTGAGATTCCTTTCCGAGATTCTGCATCTCGCCAACTCCCCGTGAGATTCCTTTCCGAGATTCTACATCTCCCCAACTCCCCGTGAGATTCCTTTCCGAGATTCTGCATCTCGCTATCTCCCCGTGAGATTCCTTTCCGAGATTCTGCATCTCGCTATCTCCCCGTGAGATTCCTTCCTGAGATTCTACATCTCGCCATCTCCTCGTGAGATTCCTTTTCGAGATTCTGCATCTCGCTATCTCCCCGTGAGATTCCTTTCCGAGATTCTGCATCTCGCTATCTCCCCGTGAGATTCCTTTCCGAGATTCTGCATCTCGCTATCTCCCCGTGAGATTCTGCATCTCGCTATCTCCTCGTGAGATTCCTTTCCGAGATTCTGCATCTCGCTATCTCCCCGTGAGATTCCTTTCCGAGATTCTGCATCTCGCTATCTCCCCGTGAGATTCCTTTCCGAGATTCTGCATCTCGCTATCTCCCCGTGAGATTCCTTCCTGAGATTCTACATCTCGCCATCTCCCGGTGAGATTCCTTTCCGAGATTCTGCATCTCGCTATCTCCCCGTGAGATTCCTTTCCGAGATTCTGCATCTCGCTATCTCCCCGTGAGATTCCTTTTCGAGATTCTGCATCTCGCTATCTCCCCATGAGATTTCTTCCCGAGATTCCGCATCTCGCCATCTCTCCGTGAGATTCCTTTTCGAGATTCCGCATCTCGTCATCTCCCTGCGAGATCCTTCCCCGAGATTTCGCATCTCGCTATCTCCCCGTGAGATTCCTTCCTGAGATTCTACATCTCGCTATCTCCCCGTGAGATTCCTTTCCGAGGTTCTGCATCTCGCTATCTCCCCGTGAGATTCCTTTTCGAGATTCTGCATCTCGCTATCTCCCCGTGAGATTCCTTCCCGAGATTTCGCATCTTGCTATCTCCCCGTGAGATTCCTTCCTGAGATTCTACATCTTGCCATCTCCCCGTGAGATTCCTTTTCGGGATTACGCATCTCGCTATCTCCCTGTGAGATTCCTTCCCAAGATTTTGCATCTCGCTATCTCCTCGTGAGTGCTATCTCCCCGTGAGATTCCTTCCCGAGATTCCACATCTCGCTATCTCCCCGTGAGATTCCTTCCCGAGGTTAAATTCTCAGTTAGACATCTCTAACGCTCCTCCCCCGAGGTTGAAGTTCCTGTTAGACATTTCTAAACCCCCTCTCGAGATCCAAATTCTCAGTTAGACATCTCTAACGCTCCTCCCCCGAGGTTGAAGTTCCCGTTAGGCATTTCTAATGCCCCTCTCGAGATCCAAATTCTCAGTTAGACATTTCTAACGCCCCTCTCTCGAGGTCCAAATTCTAAGTTTGACATTTCTAACGCCCCTCTCTCGAGGCCCAAATTCTCAGTTAGACATCTCTAACGCCCCTCTCCTAAGGTTAAATTCTCAGTTAGACATTTCTAACGCCCCTCTCGAGATCCAAATTCTCAGTTAGACATTTCTAACGCCCCTCTCTCGAGGTAAAGTTCCCGTTGGACATTTCCTAGTTTCGTCTCCAGACGTTAAATTTCCCGTTAGTTCTCACTAAGGTTTCATCTCCAGACGTTAAAATTCCCGTTAGTCTTCACTAACGTTTCGTCTCCAGACGTTAAAATTCCTGTTAGTCTTCACTAACGTTTCGTCTCCAGACGTTAAATATCCCGTTAGTCTCACTAACGTTTCATCTCCAGACGTTAAATTTCCCATTAGTTCTCACTAACGTTTCGTCTCCAGACGTTAAATTTCGCATTAATTCTCACTAACGTTTCGTCTCCAGACGTTAAAATTCCCATTGGTTTTCACCAACATTCAACCATCTCCCTCGTGAGATTCAACCATCTCCCTCGAGAGATTAAACCATCTCCCTCGTGAGATTCACCCATCTCCCTCGTGAGATTCAACCATCTCCCTCGTGAGATTCACCGATCTCCCTCGTGAGATTCAACCATCTCCCTCGTGAGATTCACCAATCTCCCTCGTGAGATTCAACCATCTCCCTCGTGAGATTCAAAACATCTCCCTCGTGAGATTCAACCATCTCCCTCGTGGGATTCAAATTCAAACCATCTCCCTCGTGAGATTCAAACCATCTCCCTCGTGAGATTCAACCATCTCCCTCGTGAGATTCAAACCATCTCCCTCATAAGATTCAACCATCTCCCTCGTGAGATTCAACCATCTCTTAGAGAGATTACCCATCATTTCGTAAGATTAGACACCTTTTAATTAAGGTAGACAGTCAAATACCTCCAAACACCCTATCCCCAGCGGACAAAAGACAAACGGCAATCACTGTAAGCCCGTACAATGAATCTTCTCCCCGGCCGTCAATCGTAAGCCCGACCATCTCATTTCAGCGGCCATCAATGTAAGCCCGCACAACAACCCCTCTTCGACTGCCATAGTAAGCCCGAATATCTTTTCACTCCAGCCAGCGCACATTCACTTCTCCGGCAGTCATCCTAAGCCCGACCATCTCATTTCAGCGGCAATCACCATAAGCCCGAACATTCCTCCCCAGCAGGATCCTAAGACCATCCTTCTAAAAAGAAATGTCAATCAATCCCCTCAGTTCCTAACTGGTTTTGTTAGAACTCTGGATGCTTTTCCCAGCAATGTGTCAGTCTCTCCCGAGATCACATTTCGTTCCTAACCCCGTCGTTAGAACATCAATCCTTTCGTGTTGTTAAAAACGCCAGTTTGATGCAACCATTCTCGTCATTTCCACCATATCCCCAACAGATAAAACCTAGCCGTTATCATAAGTCCAGCACCCAAGGCACAAACGTCTTCCTCCTAAGGCACGAACGCCTTCCAAAAAAAAATCTCACTCAAGGCACGTACGCCTTCATCTCAGGGCAAATACGTCCTCATAACTCGATCTGAGGCGCCACACGCCCTCGAAAGTTTCAGTAATCTTGATCTGAGGCGCCACACGCCCTCGAAAGTTTCAAGTAATCTCGGTCTGAGGCGCCACACGTCCTCGAAAGTTCAAGTAATCTCGGTCTGAGGCGCCACACGCCCTCGAAAGTTTCAGTAAATTGGGTCTGAGGCGCCACACGCCCTCGAAAGTTTCATTAATATCGGTCTGAGGAGCCACACGCCCTTGAAAATTTCAATAATCTCAGTCTGAGGTGCCACACACCCTCGAAATTTTAATAATCACGGTCTGAGGCGCCACACGCCCTCGAAAGTTTCAGTAATCTCGGTCTGAGGCGCCACACGCCCTCGAAAGTTTCAGTAATCTCGGTCTGAGGCGCCACACGCCCTCGAAAGTTTCAGCAAATTCGGTCTGAGGCGCCACACGCCCTCGAAAGTTTCAGTAATCTCGGTCTGAGGCGCCACACGCCCTCGAAAGTTTCAGTAATCTCGGTCTGAGGCGCCACACGCCCTCGAAAGTTTCAGTAATCTCGGTCTGAGGCGCCACACGCCCTCGAAAGTTTTAGTAATCTCGGTCTGAGGCACCACACGCCCTCGAAAGTTTCAGTAATCTCGGTCTGAGGCGCCACACGCCCTCGAAAGTTCAAGTAATCTCGGTCTGAGGTGCCACACGCCCTCGAAAGTTTAAGTAATCTCGGTCTGAGGCGCCACACGCCCTCGAAAGTTTCAGCAAATTCGATCTGAGGCACCACACGCCCTCGAAAGTTTCAGTAATCTCGGTCTGAGGCGCCACACGCCCTCGAAAGTTTCAGTAATCTTGGTCTGAGGTGCCACACGCCCTCGAAAGTTTCAGTAATCTCGGTCTGAGGCGCCACACACCCTCGAAAGTTTCAGTAATCTCGGTCTGAGGCGCCACACGCCCTCGAAAGTTCAAGTAATCTCGGTCTGAGGCGCCACACGCCCTCGAAAGTTTCAGTAATCTCGGTCTGAGGCGCCACACGCCCTCGAAAGTTTCAGTAATCTCGGTCTGAGGCGCCATACGCCCTCAAAAGTTTGAGTAATCTCGGACTGAGGCGCCACACGCCCTCAAAAGTTTCAAGTAATCTCGGTCTGAGGCGCCACACGCCCTCAAAAGTTTCAGCAAAATCGGTATGAGGCGCCACACGCCCTCGAAAGTTTCAACACATTTGGTCTGAGGCGCCACACGCTCTCAAAAGTTTCAACAATCCGGCCAAAGGTGCCACCACACCCTCATTACCTCAGGTTTAGACGCCTTCAAATAGTCTCCCTCAGGTTTAGACGCCTTCAAAACAGTCTCAATCAGGACGAACTCCTCTTAATCATTCCCCACAGGTCGAGGCCCCTACGAATTGCCCTCACACCCGTGAACTACGATCGGCTTGATTCCCGCTCGGGATACGTAGGAATCCTTTCGCTAAGGGTCCAGCCATTTGACCATCTAGGTCACTCCATAAGGCATCTCCCCGATTTGGGATCCTTATCTTTTTCGACGACCCCACTTCCTTCGAAAGTGACGTCGCTGAGGGGCTACTGTAAGTACCCAAATCCGGATCGTCAAAATCCGTTAAAAGTTAACTGGAATCCGTTAACTGGCCCGCTCCAGGTTAACCGGAACCCGTTCTCAAGCCAACGAGACGTCCCGGGACTGCCCCGTGCATCCCAACGTCAAAGCATACTCAACACATGTTATCATACGTAAAAGTACAGCTTTTTCTGAAAAACACACTTTCCGGCACTTTCTGGGGGCGTTTCGGACATTTTTCGGACAGTTATTTAAAAAAGGGACAAAACCGGGAATAACGGGACGAAAACCCTAGTCTAGGTGAGTCACAGGGGCACGTGGCACACATTCCAAAGCCAACTAGTCAACATCAATCAGATTTCAAGGTGAAAAGACCAAAATGCCCCTGAGATTGAGTCACAGTCCGTCCGGACTTTTTTACAGGTAAAACAGAATTGCCAACAAGTCCTCCCATTTTCCAAAATACCACAAAACCTTCCCAAATTGAGGATAAGTCCGTCCAGACTGTTTTACAATTTCACCCTATAAATACAAGGGCTGTCAAAACATTTCAAACGGAGGAAAAAGATTAAACATTTTCACCCAAAGCCCACGGCATAACCATTTCCTACCCTCTCCCGAGCCCCGTTTTGCCTCGATTTGCGTGAAATCTCGTTTTTCAACCAAACACGAACCAAACAACCTCAAAACACCCTTCCAAACACTAAACCATATCCCGTATACGTCAACCGAGCCAAAAGAGTCAACCCCTAGCCATAGGTAACACTCTCTCTCCCTAAACACTCGTTCTGTCTCGGTTTACACGCTAGTCGCTACAACCGTTTCGGTCGAAAGTCATTGAAATGTAGACATCACCGTCTACGGGGTCCGATATGTTTTAGTCCAAGATCCTCTTCTCTCCCGTAAGAGAAGTAATCTCGGGTTAAAACGGCGTTTCGGCCCCGTTCTTTACTTTTATGTCATTTACGGTCCGGATCGTTTGATCCGTTGATTAGCAATTTCATAGTCCGAACCGTTTGGTTCGTGATAGTCATTTACAAGTCCGGATCGTTTGATCCGTTGATTGTCATTTAAATTACGCAACTTTACAAGTCCGAGCCGTTTGGTTCGTTGATCGCACCTTTAAAATCTGGGTCGTTTGATTTCGTCGATACCGCACTTTAAATACTGTCATTTACAAGTCTGAGCCGTTTGGCTCGTGATAGTATTTACTTATCAAAGTCCGAGTCACAAAACGATTCGTTGATCGCATATCATTTAATGCTTTTTTCATAAAATTGCTAATAATGTAATGCCCGGTTCAAAACCGAAGTTCGTCATTCGAACTCTCTTTCAAAACGCGCAAAGTGACGTTTGGCATCCAAACGATCATCTTTACATTCAAAACCCGACGTTTGACATTCAAACGCTCTTTTCTTAAAAGTCAACATTTGACACTTAAGTTAAAGATTCAAAACTCGTCATTCGCACCACTTTTCCTAAAAAACTCCAAAACCGACGTTTGTCATTCAAACGCTCGCTTTTTTCAAAAATCATAAAATCAACGTTTGACATTCAAACCAAGATTAAGCTTGTCATTAAAGCCCCCATTTTCAAAATGCAAACACACACACACATACAATTTCGAGAAAGGTAGAAAGACTCGTCATACGAGGCGTTTCGGGTGATCTCAAAATACTCTTCCCGAAACGTAACGTGACCTCCGAACCTAACAATCTCTGGTACTAAAAAAAAACTCATTTCCAAAGTTTGGGCTCAAAATATAAAACGACACTTTTTCAAAGCCATTTCCAAAGTTTGTGCTCAAAATACAAAACGACACTTTTTCAAAGCTATTTCCAAAGTTTGGGCTCAAAATACAAAACGACACTTTTTCTAAGCCATTTTCAACGTTTGGGCTCAAAATACAAAACCGCGTGGCGACTCCTCTCCTTCCCGAAAGCGAGGTCCCAAACTCCACGAAAGACAAACGCTCGCCGCGCTGCCCGCGCGCGATCCGGGTAATTTCACTACCCAAGGTTATACATTTACATAATGTAACCTTACAAATACCTTGCTCAAAACAATCCCCACTAGGCGCCCTCTCGGTGCTCAACGTGTTCTAGCCCCTGGCTCGGCTTTATCTAGAAAAGCAATAAAAGGACGGGGTGAGAACAATCTCAGCAAGTTATTATATATGCAACAATATGATAGGTCATCACCTTAGGAAAGAATATAACAACAAATCATCATATATATATCACATTCTTATCAATACAAAGAAAGATATATATACATATAACACATACGTGCGATAATGTAACACTTAGAAGGATACTGAGCCAATGTTTCATCCTCAAAAGGATATCACGATCCGAGCAGCTGAAGAAGCAGTTCCGGAACCCAATCACAGTAACAACAAATGGGGACTATGACACAAAGTCATACCCAATAGTGCAACTAGACTACCCTTGAGCTAGTTCACTACCCCCAAACCATGGCCAATGGCTGGGCAAACAGGGAACCAGTGTATGGATTATAATGAACTCGGCTCGGGTGCCATTATAATCCCACAACACTGCCCAACAAACAAGTACCAGCTGGACTTTCAAATATAAGCACAGTAATCACTACTTGCTTAAACAACCAATGGATGATTCCAAAGTAGGGAACCATACCAATAGAGCATATCAAAATGATAGCAAAAATGATAACAAGTATCAGTCACAAGTAGCACTAAGGCTAAACCATCCTTGAACCAATTCAACTCAACTTAGGATTCCAAAGTAGGGAACCCTAGTCAAGCACATCATAAAGATGTCAAACAAAGGTAAAATGTGCAACACATAAGGTCTACACACTTATAATAACCATTCAAGGATGTAGCAACAATCATATAAGAATATTAAACAAGTTAGGTTCAATGGAAATCAATGGTTCCAACCTACTTTAACCAAACATTTAAACATCTTCCAATTATCACAATTGGTATGTAAAGATACCATGTTGTTGTTCATACATTGTACTTTGATCGTAGTGTTCAATTGGTTGAAATCTATGTTATAAACTTGGACCTAAATGGTTTTGAAAACAGTTCAGTAAAATTGGCCAGGGCACGACTCGTGCCCCATGGCACGACTCGTGCCAAAATTCCGCACGACTTCCTGAGATTACACGATTCGTATCACGACTGACTGAAGGGGGAACGAATCGTGAGCAAGGGCACGAGTCGTGCCCTTCAGTAAAATTCAGATTTTGTTGCTGAAACATCAGCAACCTCAATTGAACTTTTACCAATTCATTTTTCCAACTTAAACAACCATTCCAAAACTCCAACTTCACTATGTATACAACCAAAATGACCTCAACCATTTCCAACTAAACCAAAGCCATCCTTACCATTTTAAACTCACACCAAAACCATTTTTCAAGTTAGCCAAAACTAAACTTACTATTTCAACACACACCAAAACCATTTTTACCATTTTAAACTTCAAGAAAATGACCCAAAAATCACATGTCACCATTAAACAACAACAACATCAACATCAACAATTACTCTAAATGAACATGCAATTCAAGAAAAATATAATAACTTACTTGAAAAATAATATGAAAACTTGAAAACTCCAATCGGATGAAAATGCTCTCCTTCTTCTCCCGAACACAACGAAACGAACGAATCGTTCAATGGATTTTTCAAAAATATTAGGGAGATTTTTAAGTAGAAAAGATAGGGTTTGGTTTTGGTCCAAGGATGAAGCTGAGAAAAGGCTTTGATTAAAATGAAGCTTCTCAATTCATTTCCATGGATAATCATAACTACTTACACCTAACCTCCTTCAACCTATTAAACCATTTCCACATTAAATCCTTTATGTTATACTCTTTACACCCAAGCACCTCAAGGATTATGATAAGTTAATAATAAATTTTCAAAAGTTACCATTTTAACTACACACTTCTAAATTTTTTAATAAGACATTAAATAATAATTTTTAGTTTGTTAACATTTTTAATATATCATATAAGTGATAAAAATTGCTAACTAACACTTAATTGTTACCCATCAAATGCAAAATAGATAATAATATGAAATGCACACCTTATTTACTAACTCAAGCATAACTAAAAATAGAACCTAGGATTAGGGTCGTGACACTGTCCCACCTTCCAGAGATATGGATGGGAGTAGTATCAAGCTAAGATGGATTACGAGTCAGTTTCCACATTTCCATGTCCTTGTTGATGATACTCCCGAAGACATTGTTGATATGTATACACGGGCATATATCATGCTAGCCTTGGGTTCTACGGTGATGCCTGATCGTACGAACAACAAGGTTAAGTTGTATTATCTGCCACTGCTTCGACAGATTTCGAGGGTCTGAATGTACAGTTGGGGTAGTGCTTCGCTCGCTTTTCTTTAATGTGCATTATTTTGTTTGGTTTAAGTTTGATTTCAAATTTTCGGCATTATGTATAGTATTGGATATAGATTTTATTGATATAGATTTGGGCTTGGGAGCGGTTGCTATGTGTGCAACCTAGAATTCGAAGGCAAAATACTGATCTGGCACAAGAGCACATGCCACTGGGATGCATGTATACATATATCATACGTTATTTTCTCGTCGTTATAGTTTTTTTTAACTGTTTCTTATAATTATTCTTTTTATGAAATTTCAGGTGTACCGGATCATCATTGTATCTAAAGGAGTTTACTGTCCATAGCCTGCGATGCTATCGTGATCAGCTGGCCAAGCTAACAGATGATCAGGTTGTGTGATATCCTTATAGAGATCGACAACCTCCGGCCGACTGCTATCAGGGACGGGCAGTATGGATGGCGCGGGCTCCTCTTATATGATTTGAAAGGATAGAGTGACATTTTCCGAATCGTGTTCTGAGGCAGTTTGGCATGCTTCAAGGGGTCCCAGAACCTTGCGACACTCGGAGGGACTTGCACAGAGTTGATCGGCGTGGAAACAATCTTGTGATTTGGAGTAATCGCCATCAACAATACATTGCACTTTGGGGACAGCGGCGGAACTTACTGGCTGTGGGGGTCCCAGTCTTTCACGTTATGCATTACACTGATCCATATATGATATGGTTTCGAAGCATAATGTGTATATTTGTGTAGAACCCCCTTCATATATAAAGGACGCTGGATACCGGTCGGTTTCCCCTTTCCTATAGGGCATGAAGTATTTACATTTTTCATTATTTTTTCTAGTTTTTTTTTTAAACTTCAATTTATTAACTTATGTCATTCTTATATTTTTATCAATAAAAACAGGTGTAAAACCTTCAACGTATGCATATCACCAATGAGGATCAGTAGCATATGTCGTATCCGCAACAAGCTGAGATGTGGAGGTTGATTAGACACACGCTCACTAACATTAGGGAGCAACAACGACTTGAGGCTGCAACACCTCTAGCACCGGTAGATCGCGTACATGGGGTAGAACCTCGACAACGTCGTGTTAGACATCGTACACAGCCGCAACCATAACCACAACCACAAATGGACTTGCACGACGAGCCAGATGGGCCTGAGCCCGAGGTCCAGCCAGATTCCGAGACTCAATATGATGAACTCTTTGATTATCCTTTATAGTGGGGACCTACTCAGGTGGAGGAGGCAAAGGAGAGGATTAGATATGAGGTTGAGGAGGGTATTTATTCAGGTGTTTACCCTCGCCACTAGGGATGACAATGGGTTGGGTTCGGATCAGATCAGTCCAGATCCGAACCCGATCTGAATCTTAATTTTTCCGATCCAAACCCGATCCGAAAAATTAAAATCCTGTGACCGACCCGAATTATATTAAAAGTCTATTTTTTTAGCTCAAATATGATTGAGTAAAATTTATTTTTAAACACAATGTTTAATATTACATAGAAAATAGTTCAAAATCTCACTTACAAACACAAATAAAGAAATAAAATTTAGGAAAATGTTAAATATATTTTATTTATCTTTTAGATTAACCTTTTATTTAGTATTAGGGTCGGATCGGGTCAGGTTTCGATCGAGTCGATATGATTCGGATCGGGTCAGGTTTCAGTCGGATCAGCAGTGTGATCCGAACCCGATCCGATTTTAAGAATTGCAAATCAAACCCTAATTTTTCGGATCGAATCGCCTTCGTTTTGATCGGGTTCGGTCAAATTGCCATCCCTACTCGCCACGTTCTGAGTCAGGTAAGTGGGGTTATTAATGATAATGATGATTTCGTTGACCCTACACCTAGGACTTTTCACACACCGGTATATTCGGGAAGTAGCTTTAGGGTCTCTTTATCTTCCTCACGAGCGGATATTCCCCCCTTCTCTGATCCGTCTGTGACTTCATCTAGTGGGGTACGTCTTACCCCTGCTCAACGGGAGGAGTTGATTAGAAGAGGGTTTCGGGAGCGACATCCGACGAAAAAGTTCACCCCGGCTGCCTATGATAGAAAGTATGAGAGGAGAAATAAGTGAAACTGTTTTTTTATTTAGATGTAATAAAACTTTGTGGTATTAGTTATATTAGTTGTAAGAAAACATTTATGAATTTTCTGTATGGTTTTTTAACTTTTTATTTGGATGTTTGTTGTATGGTTTTTTAAGTTTTTGTACATTTTAGTATATTGTTTTGAAACTTTAGTACAAGTTTTACAGTTTGGTATATTGTTTTTGGTATATTTTACAAGTTGTAAAATATGGTATATGAATTTTCTGTGTGCATGTGGGATTACAGTAGTTAGCTGTTGTATGAGTCACTGCAAGTGAACTCGCTATACGGTGTAGCGAGTTCACTTGCAGTGACTCCTACAGCATAAACAAACTGCTGTAATCCCACCTGCACCCAGAAAATGAAACTGAAACAAACATAATTTACAATACAAACTGTAAGTGAAACAACACAAACTGTAGAAACAATCAAAATCACATCAAAGTCATACTCAAACAAAATCCAAATAAAATACAAATTAAATACAACAACTCAAACATAAATTACATGGAAATCATTCTTCTACTCCCTAATGTTTGGGCATCTACGACGATGTGGCATTCTTGTTTGCATGATGAACAATGAGTCTTCCGTTTATCTACTTGAAAGTCCATACAGTTTCAGAATCTTCTTGATATAGGCCATTCGGACTTCGCAGAACGTCGAAGGTGGGGATTAGGGAAAAAACGTGGCACCAAACCATCCACATCCCAATAGTCTTCATGGTGGATTGGTTCAAATGTTCTCTTCCATGTCTTGCAGTACTCCCTAATGGTGTAAAATGGAGAAACGAAAGAACGACCATCAAGATGTTGTGCATAGCAACATGCAAGAAGATGGGAACAAGGCATGTGATAGGCAACCCATTTACCACATGTGCATGTACGCTCATTAAATCGGACAATTTGGATATTTCCACCTTTATTACCCTGACATGCGGTTGTCAATTGATACACCCCTATCTCATGAGTGTTGAACCTCCTTACCTGATGTGTCATACCTTTCTCGCTATTCTTCAAGTATCGGTAATGAACTTTCTGGCTAAATTGGTGTAGGGGATTGATGTTGGGATTATCAGGATTACCTCCTAAGGCATTAAGTGAAAAACCCAATGCCTTACTTGAAAGTACTCCACACAATGGTAGAAGGCAGTTTCAACAATTGCTGTTATTGGCATCCCACAGGCTCCCTTCATGACACCATTGAAAACCTTAGACATGTTAGCAGTGTAAGTGCTCCAATTTGAGTTGTTAGTATTTTCGTTAGAAAATTAACGAAAGTTTTAACATTGCTAACATTTCTAACAATTCCTAACATTTCTAACCAAGCAAGGGTAGATTAGGGATTGCCATTTTAAGATAAACCAAGGAAAAGAATCAAAAAAGCAAAAGAAATGGTCAAAAACCAAAAATAAAAGCTGCTGGAACAAAAACTGGCTGCCTAATTTGAATTTTAAAAAAAATATTCTGTGTGTCCAAAGCCTGCAGCTGTAATTAATGAACAGTGCACGCTTCTGGTCTTGTCCGCGCGGATGAAAAAGGAGTTTTCAAAGGCCTATAAATTAAGCCCTTCAGTCACAGAAAGAAGGAGCCACAACACATTTCACAACTGCACCTTGGCGAAAATAGGGAGAAAATAGTGAGAATTCTCTAGAATTGTCACCTTTTTCTCTTAATTATTTTCCCAAATCCCACTCACTCTCAAATTAAAACACTCACATATTCAAGCTTCATACACAAACACAAGGAAGATAGGTATAACCTCCCTCTTCTTACCCTAAATCTCTCTCATCCATGCATGCATTTTCATACTCCAAAATGTAGTTTGTTCATCTTCTTGCCTTAGATCCAAGAAGATCACCATGGAAGTTCATCTCCATGGTTGATCTTCTACAAGGATCAACATTCTCTCCAAAGTGTTCTTACTTACTTGCAAATGCATTTTCAAAACCCTAAAAACCATTTTCATACATCAAATCTTCATTTTCAAAGGATAAAATTCCCCTTCCCAAGCAAATGAAGTGCTTAGTCCTAATGTACCCCAAGGATGGTTTGATATAGTTGATTCACCACTAAAATGTCAAGTGATCACTAATCAAAACCTAGGGAAATGGGGACAAGCATGGATGCAAAACCCCCCTTTAAATCATGTTTTTCTTCTTAAGAAAGTTGCTGTCCAGTAGCAATTTTCTAAGACCTCTGTCCATGGTCTAATTTTTTGGACACAGATAAACTTGGAATTTGGTGTTGACTACAAAATACTTTTTGTAGCCAACATCCATAGATTTCCAGACATATTTTTATTTAATTTTTTTCGTGAGTAAAACTCATTTCTTCAAATTTTCTTTTAAAGGTCAGTTCCTCAGTCTCTGGAAGTCCAGATTTCATATCTGAGATTTCCAGAAGGTTTTGGTCCACCAAATCAACTCCAAATGGGAAAATTATTTTATAGAAATCTTATTTAAGGTGTCTGGAACAACTTTCATTCTCGGACTTTCCCCAGATTCTGAAGTTTTGAAGCCCTTAAGTCCATTTCAAAATAAAGTGTCCACTGCCTTTTTCATTCTGGCAGAAATGTTTTTAAACTTGAAAAAATCCTTTGAGTCCCAAAAATCATGGGATTTTTTCCCAAAACTCAACCCAAAAATCATGGGATTTTTTCAAAGTCTAATAAAGATTTCCCAATTTTTACTTTTCTCAGTTTCGATTTATTTTGGCCAAAGTAACACACACACACACACACACACAAATGATTTTTATGCTTGGAAGACTCATTTTACGAGGCATTCCGGGTGAACACTAACGTTCTTCCCGGCGTGTAACGTGACCTCCGAACCCAAATCTCTCATTTCGGGCATTTTTCAAAGTTTTGGCCCTTAAAACAAAAATGGCGTGGCGACTCCGTTTTTCCGGTTTTATTTGGTTTTCAAAGAAACGAAAAATTGAATTTCTCCGCGAATTGGAATTCAACATCGTTACAGTGGCGACTCCGCTGGGGACGTAATAAGCTTTTAAAAAAAATGATATTTGGTATATTGGTGGAAACCATTAAACTTTCCGTTATCGCCTCCTAACACGAGTCGGGGATAAATTGTGGTTTAACAATCTCACGTACCGGTATCATTGTTTTCAAAAAAATGAAAAGCTTTTGAGGGTCAAGCTTCCGTCCCGGCATTTGAAATCATTTGTGGTGTGAGTTGATTTTTCACATTTTCGTGTTGTTTTGGCCGCCTCGTAAAAGTCAAAATTTTGACTATCGAACCCGTTGCCTCGGATTTTGAATTATGTGCTTATGTGTGCATTTACTTTCAAAAAAAAATAATTCAAAAAAAAAGAATTTCAAAAAAAAAGATTTAAAAAAAAAAAAGGGGATTTATCAAAAAAAAAAAATTCAAAAAAAAAATCATGTATCATTCTTTTCAAGACACATGAAAAATTTCTATTTTACTCAGAAAAAGAAGATAGACTGCTTGCACACTACGCGCACGTGACCTTACAATGCACACTACGTCCCTAACCCGGGGAAATCCCTGTCGCGGCCCGTTTGGTCTTATTACGCCTCTCGGTGCAAGCACGGGACTACCCAAACATCCCATGGAGCCTCGTGTCGACCATGCACTTGTCCGTGACACACTTTGTCCGAGACTCGGTTGGTTTTTAGTCTGGTCTGTGTCATGCCCTGTCTGTGTATAGACCTTTCCTTTCAAGCCTTAGTCGGCATACCGAGTCAATATCTTCCGGGACCCTAATTAGTCGAAGTTCTGCCGGTTTTTCGTCACGGGCTTTGACCAGATGTTGACTGGCGCCTTGACTTTGACTGGCACAAATTATACACTGACTCTCAGCATGACACTGAGTCATCAAGGATTAACGATTATTCCATGCCTAATTACGGCCTAATTGACGACAAGTCAAGATCAATTGTGGACATTTATCAGTCCAAATCATGCCGACTTTTTGTCGAGCCCTCGGACATGATCTTGACTTTGACGTCAGCTTTGTCCGTAATTTACATCGAATGCTCGTTAAGACTCGATTACCCGCCAGGCTTTTAGGATCGTTTTTCTTTCGGTCGGTGGGACCCGCTTGCCCTATAGGACCTCGCCCGGCCGTCCACCCCGGGAGGTCGAAATACAGGTGGAATACGAGGGGCTTATAGACGTAGTGACGGAGCCCACCGATCCAGATCCGAGTAGTTTTCGAAAAAGAAGAGCAATCTTTTCCAACCGATTAGGTTAATAAAACATGTTTTAAGTAAACAAGAACAAATAACCGCATGTTGCATGAGCCCAAAGTCCAAACACTTACCCTCCTTCATTCCCAAATCTCTGAACCCTCATGCCTTTTCCCCCCCCCCAGCTCCTCACAAGGGTTGGTTCCGGACACCGGGTCACCGTTTGATCAGTTGGGAAGAGTCAAGCGCATCATCAGCCTCGCCGTTTGTTCCGACTCCGGGTTTCAGAATGTCTGCATCAGCCGGTAATGATATGGACAATACCGCTCCATCTTCCAAAATCCCTCAGACAGACCAGCATTGGATCCAGTTGGTAGAACAGATGAGACTTCGACATGAGGCTCAAATTGATGACCTTCTGGGGGTTGTCGCAAGTCGTGGTTTGACTATCAGTCTCAATTCCGATGGCACTTTTACCGCAAAGAAGGAAGAAGGTTCTCCTCCCATTCTTAATCACCCTGGGTATATCAAGATGCCACCACAAGATTCCTATGTCTCCACCGCCGGGACTCCTGCCCGTCGACTTACAGGGCAACTGGCCCCCAAACAGCAATTCAAAGGGCCACCATTCCAACAGCAGTCAGGAACGAAACAGTTCGGCATACCGTCAGTTGTCCCCTCTCAGAGTGATACCGATCCCGCAAATATCAGCATGGGTAATGAAGATCGGGAATCAGTGGAGGAAATATGGTCAGCCATCAAAGCTCTTGAGGAATGCCAGAACAAACAAAGAAGCTCGGATTGAAGAGGCCACACGCCATTTCGGGACATTAGCAATCTCCCAACCGACCGGGGCTCCCCGAAGGACAAACATGTGCCTGTTCCCGGCTCTTAATACCTCTCATTACCCTAAGCAGAGTCCAACCATTCGCTTCCCGATGAGCCCAACAGCAGATCTCCCTGACTCCGTTCAACTCAAAGTCATTCCAAGACCGCTCAACCCGAGGTCCCAAATCCACCACCGGTCGTAGAACACATTTGGTGGGATATCTCGTGATCGCCCGACCGCTCTTGAAAGGGACTATCAGGACTGGATACATGAGGACCGTCCTCCTAAAAAGAAGAAAATTTCCTCCCAGCAGAAATTGAAAGAGAGGTTCGAGGCCGGTGATACCAGTGTGGGTACGCTGGGGGAGCCATCTGGGGGATTTGATTACTATGTACTCTACTCCAGCCAGTCTTCCCCAAAGTAAATAGGGGTAGAAAAGCCGAAAAGCCTTGCCAACGATAGAGTTGAGACCTTCGGACACCAGAATACTGTAGATCTGGGTAATTTTACTGCCAATCAAAAATCTATCCCCCCACGAGATCAGCCAAGATTCAGTTTGTCCAGCTCCCGAGTGCATATCGACAAAGAAAGACCAACGCCAGTTTGGCGCTCCCACTCAATCAATATGTTGACTGGAGATAGACATGGGCAAACCGAAACCGGAACCGAAACCGGGCGGAACCGGAGAACCGAACCGGAACCGGAACCGGCAGAACCGGAACCGGCAAGAACCGGAACCGGAAAGAACCGAAACCGTCCGGTTCACGGTTCAGTCTCGGTTCCACATTTCAGAAAACCGTGAACCGCCGATTTTGGAACCGGAACCGGAACCGGGGAACCGGAACCGGGGAACCGGCGGTTCGGAACCGGAGAACCGGCGGTTCTTACAAAAAATTCAAAAAAAAATCGAATATTGCCCCTTTTTTTCAGCTTTTTCAGTCAAATTTGCCCCTTTTTTTTGACTTTTTATACCTTTTTCAGTAATTAAAAAAAAAAAAAAACAATCCTTACCTTCAAGTGGTTTCGTGATCTTGAAAGAAAAGGTGCTATTGTACGACAAATCAGGTTGGCTTCAACTCACCTTAATGTTTTGCTCTAAGAATCAATTCAGTTGTTATGGAATATTTGGAAATGTGTTTTGCAGTAATGTTATGGCCGCTACAGATGTGACCCTCTTGGCATTGGCGGGGATAGGGTTGCACCATGAGAAGGTAGCCTTTTACCATCTATCTGGGCATCCATAACATTTTTAATCCTTTTTTTTTTCTAGAAGCAAAGATAATATATTGAGGTACCAACCTGACGGCATAAGTCTTCTGTAGTCTTGTAGTATTTTTTTTTTTGGTGTTGGGCGGTCGCCCATTTCCCTTGGGCGGTCGCCCATGTATGCGCGCATTTCCAAAAAAAAAAAAAAAAAAGGACAACAAAAGAACCGGAAAACCGTGGAACTGGAACCGGAACCGGCATCAAGGAACCGGAACCGGGAACCGGATTTTGGCGGTTCCATCTCGGCCTTTCCTGGAACGGAACCGGCGGTTCGGAACTCGAATCCGGGAACCGGTGCCATGCCTAACTTGGAGATGGCAACCGCCACAAACGGCCTCGCATAACCTGTGGGGCTTCAGCAAAGGTTCTACCTCGCAAGAAAAAGGCACGAAGTGACTGGCTTGATGACTCTCTGTCTCCAGACAAGGACCAAATCTATGATCCCCGCCTATATGGTAGCATGATCTCCTTCTGCGACGAAGATTTGCCAAGAGATGTATCCAAGCACAATGAAGCCTTGTACATCACTATTCGTCTCAACACCGTATCACTCCCTGGGGTTTTGGTGGATAATGGATCAGCCGTTAATGTCCTTCCCCTCAGCATGATGCGGGCCCTACGCATCAATGAAAGGCACATGATCTCGTCTACCCGGTCAATCAAGGCATACGATGGCACGTCTCGTCCCATCTTGGGGACGGTGGTTCTGGAGCTCTGGTACGAAACCCAAATGGTTCCAGCAAAATTCCATGTAATGGACATCCCATCCGACCACTGCTGGGCGCCTTGGTTACACCACATGAAAGCCATAGCCTCCACTCTCCATCAATGTGTCAAGTTCATTAACCAGCAGGGGGACCTTGAAGTCATTAGGGGTGACAGTTTCCTTATGGGGAACGAAGCCGAGACCGTCGCCAAGCATGCTCGTAGCCAGACACCGAGGCTACCCCCTCCGAATCGACCAAGGGACTATCGGGGCAAGTCTCATCGTAATCCCCTGCACTCGGTGATGCCAACTATGTCAACGAACTCAAGCGGACAGACCCTGAAGCAGTTCGATTCATCAAGATCAATTGCCATTTCCAACATTTGGAGGAAGAGTGGAAAGAAACACTGAATACCGCCATGGTACGAGCACACAAACCTCCAGTCTCCAATCAAAGATTTGTCAGCATTCTTCAAACCCGATCTCTGGCCTCGCCAAGCGAAGAGATTTTCATGATAAAAGTCGACAAGTACCGGCAGACTCGACTAGAATGTATGAACATCGTATGGGACGTCCTCCTCGAAGAACTACCCGCTAAGCCTTTCCGCTCGAGCATGGGACATGAGATTTTTCCAGCAGCACACCAAGACGCAATACGTCCTTACATCTGGATTGAGCGGTCAGATTGTGACGAGATAGAAGATGCAGCAGATCCGCAAGAAGATCCCTACATTCATATGCTCGGTTTTCAGGTGCTGGGCCCGATTGATTCTGATTCAGACAAAGAGGTGATAGCAATGCTTGAGGAAGGGGAACAGAAAAAAGATAACCCCCGAGTCATGAGGCCACTGATAGCGATGCCATTAAGGAATTGGGAAACTCTCTCAGGCCCGTCCGCAACCAAAGAAGATATGATCACCAAGATTGGATTGGTCCCCCGTCCCTTTGTGTCAACCTTTGTAAAGTCCTCCGAGTCTCTCATTGTTGAGTTTGAGTCTCTCGAGTCGTCCGATGGCCTCACGCCTGAAGACTACGAAATTGTAGCCAATACTGTATTCTTTTTTATTCTCAATGAAATGACGAACCTTTCTGAGTATCCCTTGATTGCCACTTTAACTAATGATAAATTAACTAATGACTTAAAAACAGTTAATGATGATTCACTAGATAAAGAAGCAGACACATTAAATGAACAATATATCAAAGAAATCTTTAAGCAAAGTTGTTCTGGAAAGAGGAAAATCGAGCCCAAGCCGCCGAAGAGATTTTGACAAGTGTGAATCTGGGAACCGCGGAAGAGCCTAAAGAGACGCAGATTGGTAGTTTCTTTGAAGGGACCAAAGGGATGCTCGATTGAGCTTTTAAGGGAATTCGTGGATGTGTTCGCATGGTCCTATAAAGATATGCCAGCCTCGATCCTTCCATAGTTGAACACCGGATACCACTTGACCCTAAGTCAAGCCAGCGGTAAGCTAAGAAGAATTAAGCCCGAATGGTCCCTACAAGTAAATGAAGAGATAGAAAAGATGCTCAGAGCAGGGTTCATCAGGGTCATTGAATATCCTACATGGCTTTCCAACATAGTAACGGTAACCAAGGCCAACGGAAAGATACGATGCTGCATAGATTTCAGAGACTTGAACAAAGCCAGTCCAAAAGATGATTTCCCTCGCCAAACATCGACATTCTCGTAGATTCCACGGCCAACCATGAAGTTAAATCCTTCGTCGATGGTTTTGCCTGCTACAACCAAATCAAAATGGCGTAAGAAGATCAAGCCAAGACAGCCTTCACAACCCCTCGGGTACGCATCGCTACACGGTTATGCCGTTCGGACTAAAGAATGCCGGGGCTACGTACTGCAGGGCAGCCATGCCTTTGTTCCATGACATGATCCACAAAGAAATTGAGGTCTATGTGGACGACATGATAATACACTCCGAGGATCGATGGCCGCACTTTGTTGATTTGAGAAAATTCTTCGGCCGCCTCCGAGACCACAAACATGAGACCGAATCAGCCTAAATGCACCTTCGGTGTAAGACGAGGCAAGGTGCTAGGATATATGGTGACGTAACGAGGAATCGAAGTAGACCCCGTAAAATCAAGGCCATAGTCGAAATGAAGCCACCCCTGACACCGACGTAAGTGAAATCCTTCATGGAAGACCGCAATACATAAGTCGCTTTGTAAATCACCGACCTCGATTTGCGAGCCGATCTTCAAGTTGATGAAGAAAAATGCCTACACAAAATGGACTCCAGAATGCCAGCTCGCTTTTGAACAGATCAAGGCGTACCTCGTGAATCCCCCGATTCTTTGCCCACCACATCAACAAAAGCCGCTATTGCTATATCTAACTGTCACGGACACAGCAATTGGGGCTATGTTAGCTCAAGAAAAGAAAGATTCTAAGGTCGAAAACGCCATCTATTTCGTGAGCAGAAAGCTTCAGGGAAGCGAACTCAATTACTCTGCTTGTGAAAAGACTTGCGCAGGTCTGGTCTGGGTAGTGGGAAAGCTGAAACACTACATGCAGTCTCACCCGATACATCTCGTCTCAAAGATAGACCCCATCAAATATCTGTTCGACAAGCCTTCCATCTCTATGAGGTTGGCAAAATGGTCGTTCTTTTTGGCTGAATATGACATCACTTATGTTTCAAGGAAATCCGTAAAAGGACGCATAATGGCAGAACATTTGGCCGATTTTCCAAGTGATGAGTCCCGAGGACCTGAACCTCAATTTCCCGATGATGGAATCTTTGCTCTAGAAGGAGAAAATCGCTGGCAGCTCTTCTTCGACGGGGCGTCAAACAAAAGGGGGAACGGAATAGGAATGCTTCTGGTCGACCCTACTGATGAACACACCCCCATAGCAGTAAGATTGAACTTTGAGGTCACCAACAACGCTGCTGAATATGAAGCTTGCATAGCTGGGTTGGAGGCCGCCCTTGAAAGAAATATCAAAGAGTTGGAAGTATACGGTGACTCTGCCCTCATCATCAATCAAGTCTCCAATAAGTGGAAGACCGTGGACCCGGGTCTACAGAAATATCACACTTACATGGAAGAGCTAGTAACTCAATTCAAGGAAATCAGCTTTCATTACTTGCCCAGAGATCGCAACAGATTCGCAGATGCCCTGGCAACACTAGCCTCCCTCGTTGAAATACCCGAAGGGAAGTCCGTCAAACCATTCAGAGTCGGAAGAAGAGAAAACCCCGCTTATTGCTTTGAAATCGAAGCGGAGGCCGAACCGGCCAGTGACCCCTGGTACACACAGATCTATCAATACCTGAAGAATGGCGAAGCTTCCTTCAAAAATGAAGATGGAGAATATAAAGAAGGAATCAAAGCAAAAAGCCTCTCAGCCCTGAAGCGACTCGCCTCCCACTATGTTCTTTTGGGAAACATGCTGTACAAGAAGCGTTATCAAGGCCCCCTCCTGCGATGTATCGGCGAACAAGAGGCTACGGAACTCATGAGAGAAATACATGGTGGTACCTGCGGCCCCCACATGAATGCTCGAGCCCTGATGCAAATCATACTGAGAATGGGGTACTTTTGGATCTCCATGGAAACCGACCGCATCCAGTTCGTCAAAAGCTGCGACAAATGCCAGCGGTACTCAAATCTCAATCATTTGCCTCCTCACGAGTTATACTGCATGACAACCCCTTGGCCTTTCGTCACTTGGGGAATTGATGTCATAGGCAAAGTCACACCACCAGGCAGCAATGGCCACGAATTCGTCCTGGTAGCTGTAGACTATTTCACCAAATGGGTTGAAGCCAAGTCCTACAAGGTCCTCAACTCAAGGAAAGTAGCCCTCTTCATCAAAGAGAACATCATATGCAGATACGGGTTGCCGGCCGAAATCATCTCAGATAATGGATCCCACTTCGAAGGGGAATGCGACAGGCTGCTAGCAGAATTCAGAATAACCCGTCACAAGTCATCTCCCTACAGGCCCCAAACCAACGGAGCCGTTGAAGCAGCAAACAAGACTTTGGAAAACATCATTCGAAAAATGGCTGTCCGAGGTCGAGATTGGCCCGAGAAGCTTCACCTTGCTCTCTGGGGCTACAGAACATCCGTCAGAACGGCAACAGGGGAAACACCATTTGCTCTTACCTACGGGATGGAAGTCGTACTCCCAATCGAGTTAGAAATCCCCTCACTCCGTGTGCTATTGGAAAGTCAAATCAACGAGGTCGAATGGCTTCAGAGTCGCCATAATGAATTGGCTCTGCTAGATGAGCGACGATTGAAAGCAATGGAACATATCCGAGCTTACCAAGGGAGAATGGCCAGAGCCTTCGACAAGAAAGTGAAGCATCGGGAGATCCGAGAAGGTGATCTCGTTTTGAAAGAGAAGCCCCCAGTCCGTATCAACCCGCTTGGCAAATGGGAGCCTGTCTGGGTCGGACCATATGTCGTCCAGAAGATCTTCTCCGGAGGAGCCATGCAACTTGCAGACCTCGACGGAAATCCTTTTGTACACCCAGTGAATGGTGACAAGCTGCGCAGATACTACGCATAAAAACACTGAGTCAAAAAAAAACAAAAAAAATATAAAAAAAAAAGAGTGCCGAAAGAGTAATACCCAACTAGGTTGAAAACCCGAAAAGGGCGGCCTAGGTAAAAGACAGGTTGCACCAAAAAAAAACAACAAAAAAACAAAAAAAAAAAGAAAAACAAAAAAAAAGACAAAAGAAAACAAAAAAAAACAAAAAAAAAACAACAAAAAAAAAACAGGTCGAACTACGGAGACCTGAGCCCTTTTGTCCGAAGGGAACGTAGGCAGCCGGAAACGGTTCGGTCTAAAACACAAATAAAAGTCATACTTTGACATCAATACACTGATCAGACCATGAAAGCGTCTCGAAAAGCTCTAAAGCAATTCACATATCCATTACAGTTAAAAACTTTTTGATGAGCCTAAGCCCGGTTCATTCCTACAACTGGCAACCTGCTAAAAGAAAACTAAGATACATAATCAAACTAATGTGTCTGCTACGACAAGAAAGGGATACTCGGAAAACTCAGAATCACTCCAAGCCGCTCGTACTGGCATCTCCCCTCTTCTTCCCCCTTCGGGTCTTCTTCCTCTGAACAGGAAAAATGTCGGTCTTTCTCCTACCAAGCTCTGGTATAGGAACAGGATCTATCAAACCAGCCTCTGTCAGGGCCCTAGTAGCCCCAGCGTCATCTCTCATCTCCTGTAGCCTAGCTGGTAGCATAGGAGCCCTCCTCTCCTGTCTCTTGACATAAGCCTCATAGTCGGTCACAACATCTCCGCTCCTGTCGTGAGGGTTGGCCCTCGCCTCGGCCCTCCTCCTCTCCGAAACTGTCAGGTCCTCCACACCCACAATGGCCTCACGCCGCCTCAAAATAGCCATCTGAGTCTCCCCCAAATGCCTCTCGTACCAATCCAGGTACCAAGTGGTCAGAAAAACAGGTCTCGGACGCCTGAGGATAACCCGAGGAGGAAAGACGTCATACCTCCATACTCGGGAAAGAAAGGGAAACACCGAAGGATCCTCCATAGAAGCAGAAGCCACCACCCTGGTGGCTATATCATCAAAGTCCTCCAAAGGAACCTGCTCTAAACCAAACTGTCTCAGAACCAAAGCCGGGATGTAAAAGCTGGACTGAGAAAGCCCCGGAAGCATAACCACGGGAGATCCATCCTGAAGTACTCTCCGAGTCTCCACTCGCCAATGAGGCACCGACCATATGATATCTTCGGTCTGGCGACTAGCCATCCAACGCTCCCACGAGCCCTGATCGTCAAAATCCGCAGCAACTCCCCTTCTGGAAAATGTCCAAGGCTTGATCATATCAGAAGTTTCCCGAAGAATCCCCAAGCGCTCCATCAGCCACAAAAGTCAAGAGAAATGGGCTGCCCCCATGCATATACCGTCTCCCGGTAGCCAGCCTGTCGAGAGCATGAAAAGTCTCTCCCAAGATCAAAGGTACAACGTCTCTGCCCAAGCGACAGTGAACGACTACATCTAGCAGAGCCCGATGACAGATCTCAAAAGAATAAACCATGAACAAGGTCCCGAACATGCAAAGTGCAAAGGCATCCCAATAGGCATCGTCAAGCAAGCCTAAGCCCCCTAAATCTATCAGAGAGACCAGAAATGTTAAAATGATCGGGACCACAGATCATACCTTGTGCTTCCTCCGGGGAAAGATGAAGAAGGTTGCACAGCTTGTCAACAAAAGAGGCTCCTCCGGGCAAAGGAATTGCGATCTCCTCCACCTCAGGACCACCAAGCAAAACCCGAAATTCTTCAACAGTCGGGACCATTTCATTGTAAGAGAAGCAAAAAACATGCCTTCTAGTGTCCCAAAATGAGGAAGAAGCTCTCAAAAGCTCATAATCCGGAATCAATTCCTTGAGAGACCACAAGCATCGTATCTTGTACCTTTCTTCAAAGAATGGCCTCCTCTCATGCATAATCTCCCGGCACCACTCTTTAAACTTGGTGAAGAATTGCATTTGAGAATTTTGGGAAAATTTGGGTGGATTTTGCATGCTCACAATTCTCTCCATGGTTTTTTTCTCCTTCTTCCCGAAAATGGCTGTTTGAACTGGTGGTTGAAGAAGGTGTTTGAATTTGAAATAAAGGAAGACCAGATCTGAAGCAAAATTAAAGGACAGTGTCAGAAAGTTGTCCTATCCGCGCAGACATAAATGCCATCACCAGAAAAAAAATCTGCAACAGTCCAAACTGCTGCACCACGGAGGAATATTTTCATCCCGGTTGCTCGAAACCTGTGCAAAGCCTGTCAAACAGTTCACATAACAAACACTCACACCCTTGCCAAAAAACCGGGGCTCATGCAACAATGCATTCATATAAAATTGCATTCCTGATAGATAAAATAAAATAAAATCCTAAATTATTACATTCCAAAAAAAAAAAAGAGAAAAGCAAAAAAAAATGTGCATAAAATGTATCTGTCTGAATAAGTACAATCCCAGCCCCAGAAATCAATCTCAGAAGTCAATCAGAATCCTCGGTGGTGTAAGTGCTCCAATTTGAGCTTGTTAGAATTTTCGTTAGAAAATTAACGAAAGTTATAACATTTCTAACAAGTCCTAACAATCCTAACATTTTTAACAAAGTGAGGGTAAAATGGGCATTGTTATTTAAGGTTAAACCTCAAAAAGAATCTCAAAAAGTAAAACAAAAGGAATAAAACCACAAATAGAAATGCTGGAAACATAAACTGGCTGTTTAATTTGAATTTCAAAAAGAAATATTCCTCTTGTCCAAAGCTGGAGCTGCATTTAATGAACAGTGCACGCTGAGGGGACTTGTCCGCGCGGATGAGTTTGTCATTTCAGGAGGGCTATAAATTGAGCCCTCCAGTCACAAAAATAAGAAAAAAAAACACCAATTGCACCGAACCTCTGGCGAAATATAGAGAGAAAACAGTGAGAATTCTTCAAGAATTGTCACCTTTTTCTCTCCAATCTTTCCCAACTCACACTCATCCATTCACTCTCATATTCAAGCCCTAAACACTCATACACTCAAGCCAAAAACTCAAGAACACAAGGAAGATTGGTAAACCCTCCTTCTCCTTACCCTAAACTCCAACCATGCATGCATTTGCAAACTACAAAATGTAGTTCCTTCATCTTCTTGCTCTAGATCTAAGAAGATCACCATGGAAGACCATCTTCATGGATGATCTTCTACAAAGATCAACATCATTTTCAAGTTCTCTTACTTTCTTGCAAAGAAAACTCATTTTCAAAACCCTAAAAACCATTTTCATACATCAAATCTCATTTTCAAAAGGGTAAAATCCCCCTCCCCAAGCAAATGAAATGCTTGGTCCTAATGTACCCCAAGGATGGTTTGGTATAGTTGATTCACCACTAAAATGTCTAGTGATCACTAACCAAAACCTAGGGAAATGGGGACAAGCATGGATGCAAAACCCCCTTTAAAATCATATTCTCCTTCTTGGGAAGTTGCTGTCCAGTAGCAATTTTCCCAGACCTCAGTCCATTATTTTAATTTTTGGACACAGATGAACTTGGAATTTGGTGTTGACTACAAAACACTTTTTGTAGCCAACATCCAGAGCTTTCCAGAAATATTTTTACTTTATTTTTTGGGTGAGTAAAACTCCTCTTTTCAAATTTTCTTTCAGAGGCTAGTTCATCAGCTTCTGGGAATCCAGATCTCATATCTGAGGTTTCCAGAAGGTTTTGACCCCTCAAATCTTCTCCAAAATGGAAAATTCCTTCGCAAAAATCTTATTTAAGGTGTCTAGAACAACTTTCATTCTCTGAGTTTATCCAGATTATGAAGTTTTAAGACCCTTGAATCCCTTTCAAAATCAAAGGTCCACTGCCTTTTTCATTCTGGCAGAAATGGCTCTCAACTTCAAAAGGTCTTTTGAGTACCAAATCTCAATCCAAAAATCTTCCAAAAAATCATGGAATCAGTTTAAAGTCTTGAAAAGATATCCCTATTTTTACTTTTCTGAGTTTCAAAGTATTTTGGCCAAAACACACACACACACACACATAAATGATTTTCAGCTTGGAAGACTCGTTTTACGAGGCATTCCGGGTGCACACTAACGTCCTTCCCGGCGTGTAACATGACCTCCGAACCTAAATCTCTGATCTCGGGCTTTTTTCAAAGTTTTGGCCCTCAAAATTAAAATGGCGTGGCGACTCCGTTTCGTTGATTTTTTCAAACAAAAATGGGAAAATTTTCGATACATCACACATCATCACAGGTGGCCGGTGCTTTCCCCCGGCCCCTCTTGCGGCTCGGGCCCGCCTCCTCGGTAGCCATGAATGTCTCGGGCTCAATATCATCATCCTCGTCCCCGGAAGAAGGCTCGTCAGGACCAACCGACACGCTCTGATACGGCAGACCAAGATCCGCAAAGAAGTCATATCCGAAGGTGAATGCGTCGGACTCCTGGACGTGTGAAGAAGACCCACCGTGATGCCAGACATGCCCTTGTTGTGAAATTGGCTCTCCCCGTTGCAATCAAGACAAAGAATTAAACAACCCACACACACAATATCACAAGAAACACACACAAGAACACAAGAGTTGTTTACCCGGTTCATTCACCAACTCGTGAACTACGTCCGGGGGCAATTGCCAAGCCAATATGTATTAGTCTCCTCTCTAATATGTTGCTACAATGTATTCTAGGCCGGATTTATGTTTATATAGTTACAAGGAAACCCTAAATCTATTTTAAGAAGAATTCTAATCAACTAAGGAAACAAATCAGAAGCCCAGAATTCGGCCATGCCTGAGGCGCCCGCCCCAGGCCTTCCATGCGGCCGCCTCGCGTTGATGAAGCCTCGGCCACTGCCTCGGCCAATGAGGCGCCCGCCTCGGCCAGGTGAGGCGCACGCCTGGCACTGCTCCAGGCCACTCTCGACTTCTACTCCATTTTGAACTCCTTTTGATCTTAACAAACTCCTCCGACTTAGGCCCCTTTTCTTCCTTGGTTTAGGACTCCAATCCCAACAATCTCCCACCGGAGACTAAACTAACAAACATAGAATCACCCATTAACTCCCACCACGGAGTAATGACCTTCGAACACATTCCCCCTTCATCCCATATTGGCTTGACACTACCGCACCTCTCCTCAAGTACTAAGGCGAGTTGAAACCAAGCGACGTTTCAACCACTCCGTGTTAGATCGTTCTTGCCTCCCCAAATCAGCTTCTACCTTGATTTTTCCCCGCAAGTCTAACTTCGCCTTCTCCCTCCAGACCCACCTTCCTCGCAATGCCTCCCCTTGAAACTTGGACACACCTTGTTTCTTGCATCGACTGTTCTTGGTCTGAATCCGCTCTCTGTTAGGGCCCTTGGACTTCCACACCACGTTGATCAACTTTGTGTCCTCCCCAACATACCGTTTCTTGATGTCTCCCCTTTTTACACCAACAGGCCGGTTCTTAAGCCTCTTGCTCCCACCGGAACGAACATCGACATTGTAGGTAGAATACAACATCTTCCCCTTAACCCCACGAGCCAACACCTTAGCCCCTTTTGTGACTTCCCAAGACCCACCAATGAAGGAAACACCATACCCTTCACTGTCAAGTTGTCCCACAGAAATCACCCTTCTCCTCAAATCCGGAACATGCATCACATCGTGTAGTTGTAAAACAGCCCCGTTAGGTGTCTTCATCATTACATCCCCCTTACCTTTGATTTTCAATGGTTGACCATCACCAAGATAGAGAACCCCAAAATCTCCAGTTTTGTATCGCTTCATTGATTCTGCATCCCCACTAGCATGACAAGAAGCTCCAGAATCCAACACCCAATCTTCACCCGACTGCTCCTCCCCTAGGATTAATACATCACCACCATCATCCACCACGTTAGCACAACCACCTTTTCCCGGACAGTCATAACTGATATGCCCCAATTCACCACAATTGTAGCACTTGACCTTTTTCCCCTTTTTCGGTCCACCCCTTTTTCTCTCCACCCTAAGTGCAGCCCCATCTACGGAAGATTCTCCCCTTTTCTCTTTCCTTCGCAACTCCTCTTGAAGGATGAGATCTCTAACCTCCGTATACACCAATGCTGTTTTCGACGTACTAATCGTTGTGACAAGAACCTCCCAACTATCGTGCAATGACTTTAGAAGAAAACAAGCTAGCACTTCATCGGAGAAAGTAATATCATCACTTTTCAATTGGTCCACCATACCTTTGAAATTGCCGATATGACTTGCCGCCGTCTCGCCCTCTGACATCTTCGCATTCGCAAACCTCTTTATCAAATGCACCTTATTGATATTCGACGGCTTCTCATACATGTCTGACAGCGTTTGCAGCAACTCCACCGTTGTCTTGGCCTCCATAGCGTTCCGTGCAACGTCGTCGGTTAGGGCACTCCTTACCGCTCCTAACGCCTTCCGATCCAACGTCTCCCAATCTCCTTGTGACATGTCTTCGGGCTTCGCCTTCAAGGGTCCATGAAGATCCTTACAATAAAGGTAGTCTTCAATCCTTGTCTTCCAAAACGTGAAATTCACACCGTTGAATTTCTCGATTGAGTTCTTCATCTTGACTGCTTCACCAAAATCCCCAAGAACGCGATTCAAAATTAATCAACTAATGAAAAATTTTGAATCCTCCGAACCAAAGCTCTGATACCAGTTGTTGTGAAATTGGCTCTCCCCGTTGCAATCAAGACAAAGAATTAAACAACCCACACACACAATATCACAAGAAACACACACAAGAACACAAGAGTTGTTTACCCGGTTCATTCACCAACTCGTGAACTACGTCCGGGGGCAATTGCCAAGCCAATATGTATTAGTCTCCTCTCTAATATGTTGCTACAATGTATTCTAGGCCGGATTTATGTTTATATAGTTACAAGGAAACCCTAAATCTATTTTAAGAAGAATTCTAATCAACTAAGGAAACAAATCAGAAGCCCGCATTCTCGCCATGCCCGAGGCGCCCGCCAGGGCCTTCCATGCGGCCGCCTCGCGTTGATGAAGCCTCGGCCACTGCCTCGGCCAATGAGGCGCCCGCCTCGGCCAGGTGAGGCGCACGCCTGGCACTGCTCCAGGCCACTCTCGACTTCTACTCCATTTTGAACTCCTTTTGATCTTAACAAACTCCTCCGACTTAGGCCCCTTTTCTTCCTTGGTTTAGGACTCCAATCCCAACAGCCCTTGCCCGTACGGATCCCCGAGAATAACATGGTCCGAAGGCAGCACCACGCTGGGATCTATGAGAGGAGAAAGAGGAGTCTCGGAAGAACGCTCAGAAGGCTCAGGGGAAGTCTCCCGCTCGACAGGCGCCGGCTGTGCTCGCCTCGCTCTAGCCTGAGGGGCTCCACAAGCAACCATCCTCCTAATGAATCTCTTAGCCCCGATCACCTGCTTCGTCAGCTTCTCCACGACCACCTCCGGAAACTGCACGGAAGCAAAAGCGTCAGAAATAATTGAGGCAAAAAATGACGACAGGAAAGAAAGGAAAAGACAGAAGCAAAAAAAAAAGAGGTGGGAAGGAGAAGCCATACCTTCATACCCGGACGAGGCTGAAAAGCTCTTGGAAGCCGCTCAGGCTGAGGGATCTGCACCCTCAATCAGACCCCATCCTGAACATATGAAAAGTCCGTCTGCGGGTATCGTACGATCCCTACCCCCTCTCTCTCAAGGACCTGGGGCATCCTCAACCTCCTCAAGATAAATACCGGATACTGCTCAATCGCCACGAATGCCGAGAAGTGCTAGCCACCTCGATAATCGCCCCAGGTCTCCGACCGCTCGCTCGGATGCATCATGTCGGCGGGAAGCTCCACTGGAGCCATCAAAGGCGAGTTCACGCCATGCTGGCGCGTCACTCTTTCCCCCAGATAATACATATCGCAAGTCAAGCCCCTCAAAATCCTCCGCTGCACGGTCCATATCTCGGCACCCTTCAGCTGCTCCACATCGAAGCGGTCCCAGGGATAAAATATCATCCTCTCATCGATCTCAGCCCTCGTCAAAGGCAGGCACTCCCTGTACTTAAGGGTCGTGCGCCCCTTAGAACCTATCTTCTCCCGAGCATGCTTGCTCCAGGAGAGCATGGCCGGGTATGCCCCGATGTATTCCGTCGGCTGCCGCCACATCGTGACATGGAAAAACTCCAGAGCCCATACCTGCGAAAGAGAAAGATCTCATCAATCAAGTGCGAAAAGAGGAATACGTGCTTAAAGAAAAGGGAGAAAGCAAAAAGAAAGCTTGTACCTCCAGAGGAAACTCGAAGCATGTCAAAGAGCTGACAGCCTTCCGGCTATATCGATCCAAGGCAAAATAGAGCTCTGCCAGCCCTGCCTCTCCCCAAGAGACCTCCCCAGCCATCTCCACATCCTCCAAACTCCTCAGCAAAGCAAACATCGCCGTCCCCTCGGCGTGTCCAAAAAGTGTGCTCGAAAAGGCAAACCACAAGAAAGCCCTGGCAACCTGCACCGCACCCACTCTCTCGTCCCCAGCCTCGTAATTCCCGATGGTCTCCACGATCTTCCCGTAGACCACGAAATACTCCATCCCCATCCCCTTTTTGGGAATGGGGATAAAACCCAGAAGATCCTGCAGGTCCCGATCACTGTAGCCGTCTCTCCACTCAATGCTCCGTCCTTTAAAGGACAGGCCAGTAATCGCTGCATAGTCGGAAGGTGTGACTGTGGCCTCCCCCCAGAAAAAATGGAATGTGTGGGTCGCGTTCCACCAATGCTGTGTCAAAGCAAAAATCAGGCCCTTGCTCTTGGAGAACTTGACCAGCCCCCTCAGACACTCGATAAACTCATACAGCCCGGTCCCAATGACAATCTGTCTCGGACTCATCAAAGCTCCTCGGCCCAAGACTGGAAGCCGGTCCCACAGGTCAACCACAGACTCCACTGATCCTCGAGTCTTCATCTTGTTCAGCTGCTGCGTCACAAAGCGATCTCCACCCTGCAATTGAAAAAAAAAAAAAAGAGTCAAAAAAAAAATTTTGCATCCAAAAAAAAATTGCATTCAAAAAAAAAAAGAAAACATACACATGCATCATAGACATAAAATTTTGAAAAAAAAATCGGGCAGCATAACGGCATACAATGGACTCAGCCCCATTTTTCTTACACAAAAGAAAAGATTTTCAACAACCATTCATTCATTCATACATAGAAAAAAAAAAGCATGTCAATAATATCGAGTCAACGGAAGTAAAAATTTCGTCCCATTTTTCATGAAATAGCACAAATAAACAGTTTTTCCACAAATCATTCATTCAATCAACGGAATCAAAAATCCGTCCCACTTTTCACAGAAAATCACATTCTCAAAAAAAAAAATGCATTCATATCATTCATCATCTCATTACAAAAAAAAATCCTACAAGAGTGCTTACATGCATACATTCAAGTCCGTCCCAAATTCGGGCGAATTCCCTATCATTTCATATTTCAAAAAAAAAAAAAAAATGGCAAAATGCCCATTCTTTTCAAACACATTGCAACATGCAAATCATCAAAAATCCAATTTCAGTGTCAAGAAAAAAAAAACATAATTTTTGAATTTTAAAAATGCAATTTTCGAATTAAAAAAAAATAAAAATTTGGCAAAATGCCCATTCTTTTTTCAAACAAAATGCATTACCCATATACTCATTACAACATGCAAGGCATCAAAATCAAAATCCAAGCCCAAGAGCATCATAATTTTCGGATATTCAAAAAAAAAAAAAAAGCAATCACAAAATCAATTTCAAGCAAGAAATCAACAAAAGAAGTGAAGAGATTCGAAGTATACTGTTCGGAGACTCGGATCAGTGGCCCAATGTTGCCACGCATCGGGATATGGTTCCTCCGCAATCGATTGCGAAAGAGTATAATGCCTCCTCATTCGAACAAGCTCCAATCGCCTCTCCGCTACCGGGCCACGTCCTTGGCCTTGGATAGCAGCTTCCCCGTGTTCCATTGCTTGAAAAATCGAAGAAATCGGAAGATTTCGAAGCTTCCTAGGCCTTCAATGGCGGTTTTCTTCTTCTCCCTCGTCTCTCTCTCTCGAAAACTGGAAATAGTGAAGAGGGAACTGAAAAGGGCGTTGGCCCTCATTTAAACCTGTCCAGGTCACGCTCCTATCCGCGCGGATGAAATGGAAGTGGCAAAATGACCCTTTTGCCCTTTAAAATTTCAGGACTCTGCAGTTTAGTCCTCAACTTAACAGAGTTAACCAAAGTTAACCAAAGTTAACCCCCTCTTCAAAAGAGCTTCACGGCAGTCAAACGTAAGTCCGATTTCTCCGAGAAAGATAACGGAATCCCGTTTCTTTCATCAAAATCATCAAACGGCAGTCAAACGTAAGTCCGATTTCTCCGAGAAAGATAATGGAATCCCGTTTCTTTCATCAAAATCATCAAACGGCAGTCAAACGTAAGTCCGATTTCTCCGAGAAAGATAACGGAATCCTGTTTCTTTCATCAAAATCATCAAACGGCAGTCAAACGTAAGTCCGATTTCTCCGAGAAAGATAACGGAATCCCGTTTCTTTCATCAAAATCATCAAACGGCAGTCAAACGTAAGTCCGATTTCTCCGAGAAAGATAACGGAATCCCGTTTCTTTCATCAAAATCATCAAACGGCGATCGAAACGTAAGTCCGATTTCTCCGAGAAAGATAACGGAATCCCGTCTCTTTCATCAAAATCATCAAACGGCAGTCAAACGTAAGTCCGATTTCTCCGAGAAAGATAACGGAATCCCGTTTCTTTCATCAAAATCATCAAACGGCAGTCAAACGTAAGTCCGATTTCTCCGAGAAAGATAACGGAATCCCGTTTCTTTCATCAAAATCATCAACGGCAGTCAAACGTAAGTTCGATTTCTCCGAGAAAGATAACGGAATCCCGTCTCTTTCATCAAAATCATCAACGGCAGTCAAACGTAAGTCCGATTTCTCCGAGAAAGATAACGGAATCCCGTCTCTTTCATCAAAATCATCAACGGCAGTCAAACGTAAGTCCGATTTCTCCGAGAAAGATAACGGAATCCCGTCTCTTTCATCAAAATCATCAACGTTAGTCAAACGTAAGTCCGATTTCCCCAGCAAAAGCTAACAAAATCCCCATCAAAGTCAACGGAATCCCGTTTCTGTCCTCATTATCATCGACGGCCGTAAAACGTAAGCCCAATTTTTCTCCAACGAAACCCCCAGCAGCGTTTCGAACTACGATTGGCTTGATTCCTCTTAAGGATACGTAGGTAGCCTACCATAGGTCCAGCCACCCGACCAAAATGGTCACCCTCTTCTTCGGCAGCAGACGAAGTTCACCGAAGGACCATCCATCCCAAACCATTAAGGGAAAACATTTCAAATCAAGGTTCGAGGCACCTAAAAAGCCATCATTATCAAGGTTCGAGGCACCTAAAACGCTATCATCAAGGTCCGAGGCACCTAAAAAGCCATCATCAAGGTCCGAGGCACCTAAAACGCCATCATCACCAATGGTCCGAGGCACCTAAAACGCCATCATCATCCAGGTTTGAGGCACCTAAAACGCCATCATCAAGGTCCGAGGCACCTAAAAAGCCATCATCAAGGTCCGAGGCACCTAAAAAGCCATCATCTCCAAAGGTCCGAGGCACCTAAAACGCCATCATCATCCAGGTTTGAGGCACCTAAAATGCCATCTTCAAGGTTCGAGGCACCTAAAACGCCATCATCCTCAAGGTCTGAGGCACCTAAAACGCTATCATTACCAGGTTGACACCTCAAAATAGTCATTCCAGGGTCAAAGACCCGAACTACGACTGGCTTGATTCCTCTCAAGGATACGTAGGTAGCCTACCATAGGTCTAGCCACCCGACCAAAATGGTTACCCTCTCCTTCGGCAGCAGACGAATGAAGTCCACCGAAGGACCATCCATCCCAAACCATTAAGGGAAAATATTTCAAATCAAGGTCCGAGGCACCTAAAAAGCCATCATCATCAAGGACCGAGGCACCTATAAAGCCATCATCTCCGAAGGTCCGAGGCACCTAAAAAGCCATCATCTCCAAAGGTCCGAGGCACCTAAAACGCCATCATCAAGGTCAGAGGCACCTAAAACGCCATCATTACCAGGTTGACACCTCAAAATAGTCATTCCAGGGTCAAAGACCCGAACTACGACTGGCTTGATTCCTCCTAAGGATACGTAGGTAGCCTATCATTAGGTTCAGCCACCAGACCAAAATGGTCATTCCTATCCCCAGCAGAGCGGATATACAATCTCAGCCACTAGACCAAAATGGTCATTCTTATCCCCAGCATAGTTTCTCTCCGCAATCGACTGCAGAACTCGCTCATCAAGGTTCGAGGCACCTAAAATGCCATCATCTCCAGGGTCAAAGACCCGAACTACGGCCGGCTTGATTCTCATTCGGGATACGTAGGTAGCCTATCACCAGGTTCAGCCACTCGATCACTTGATCATCCTGTCAAATATGGAGCCTCACTCTTATCGACGACCCCGCTTCCTTCGAAAGCACCGTCGCCGAGGGGCTACTGTAAGTGCTCCAATTTGAGTTGTTAGTATTTTCGTTAGAAAATTAACGAAAGTTTTAACATTGCTAACATTTCTAACAATTCCTAACATTTCTAACCAAGCAAGGGTAGATTAGGGATTGCCATTTTAAGATAAACCAAGGAAAAGAATCAAAAAAGCAAAAGAAATGGTCAAAAGCCAAAAATAGAAGCTGCTGGAACAAAAACTGGCTGCCTAATTTGAATTTTAAAAAAAATATTTTGTGTGTTCAAAGCCTGCAGCTGTAATTAATGAACAGTGCACGCTTCTGGTCTTGTCCGCGCGGATGAAAAAGGAGTTTTCAGAGGCCTATAAATTAAGCCCTTCAGTCACAGAAAGAAGGAGCCACAACACATTTCACAACTGCACCTTGGCGAAAATAGGGAGAAAACAGTGAGAATTCTCTAGAATTGTCACCTTTTTCTCTTAATTATTTTCCCAAATCCCACTCACTCTCAAATTAAAACACTCACATATTCAAGCTTCATATACAAACACAAGGAAGATAGGTATAACCTCCCTCTCCTTACCCTAAATCTCTCTCATCCATGCATGCATTTTCAAACTCCAAAATGTAGTTTGTTCATCTTCTTGCCCTAGATCCAAGAAGATCACCATGGAAGTTCATCTCCATGGTTGATCTTCTACAAGGATCAGCATTCTCTCCAAAGTGTTCTTACTTACTTGCAAATGCATTTTCAAAACCCTAAAAACCATTTTCATACATCAAATCTTCATTTTCAAAGGATAAAATTCCCCTTCCCAAGCAAATGAAGTGCTTAGTCCTAATGTACCCCAAGGATGGTTTGATATAGTTGATTCACCACTAAAATTTCAAGTGATCACTAATCAAAACCTAGGGAAATGGGGACAAGCATGGATGCAAACCCCCCCTTTAAATCATGTTTTTCTTCTTAAGAAAGTTGCTGTCCAGTAGCAATTTTCTAAGACCTCTGTCCATGGTCTAATTTTTTGGACACAGATAAACTTGGAATTTGGTGTTGACTATGAAACACTTTTTGTAGCCAACATCCAGAGCTTTCCATACATATTTTTATTTCATTTTTTGCGTGAGTAAAACTCTTTTTTTCAAATTTTATTTTAAATGTCAGTTCCTCAGTCTCTGGAAGTCCAGATTTCATATCTGAGATTTCCAGAAGGTATTGGTCCACCAAATCAACTCCAAATGGGAAAATTATTTTACAGAAATCTTATTTAAGGTGTCTGGAACAACTTTCATTCTCGGACTTTCCCCAGATTCTGGAGTTTTGAAGCCCTTAAGTCCATTTCAAAATAAAGTGTCCACTGCCTTTTTCATTCTGGCAGAAATGTTTTTCAACTTCAAAAAATCCTTTGAGTCCCAAAACTCAACCTAAAAATCATACCAAAAATCATGGGATTTGTTCAAAGTCTAATAAAGATTTCCCAATATTTACTTTTCTCAGTTTCGATTTATTTTGGCCAAAGTAACACACACACACACACACAAATGATTTTTATGCTTGGAAGACTCGTTTTACGAGGCATTCCGGGTGAACACTAACGTTCTTCCCGGCGTGTAACATGACCTCCGAACCCAAATCTCTCATTTCGGGCATTTTTCAAAGTTTTGGCCCTTAAAACAAAAATGGCGTGGCGACTCCGTTTTTCCGGTTTTATTTGGTTTTCAAAGAAACGAAAAATCGAATTTCTCCGCGAATTGGAATTCAACATCGTTACAAGTAGTCATAATGCCATATCTCTAACCACCATCGTGTGCCAATGTCCATTTTTTTACATCTAAATTCAGAAATCATGCAATTGCCTCGGGGTTAATTGAACGGATACTCTTTAAGGTAGATTTTAATTTTCTATCTTGACTTGCTTTACCCGCTCTCCAATACAGATACTTCAAACCTTCCCCTTTATGCTTATCCAAGAAATTTGCTCGCATATTGTTGAAATCGTACAACATGTAGCCAGTTCTAAAAACATGATTATTTTGAAAAATAGTTTCAAATGTGAGTTATTTTGGGAATTATAATTTTAAAATGTAATTATTTCAGAAAAAAATCGTAATGTTACAGACAAAAAATAAATTTACAAAAAAATAATACTCCCTCCGTCCCACCTCAATTGGTCCATTGAGGTGGGACACGGTTTTTAAGAAAAATTATTAAAGTGGGTAGAAATTAGAGGAGAGAGAATGTAAAAGTTAAATGTGTGGTAGGAAATAGGAGAGAGAATGTAAAAGTTAAAAATATTTAATAGGAGAGAGAATGAGTGAGAGGAATAGTACTCCCTCCGTCCCAGATCATGGGTATATGGGGTGAATTTCACGCTTGTTAAGAAATTTTTTAAAAAATGAATAAAAGTTAAATGTGAAATATGGAATAGTAGTTAAATGTGTGGTAGGGAATAGGAGAGAGAATGTAAAAGTTAAATATGTGGTAGGGAATGGGAGAGAGAATGTAAAAGTTAAAAATATTTAATAGGAGAGAGAATGAGTGGGAAGAATAGTAGTTAAATGTGTGGTAGGGAATAGGAGAGAGAATGTAAAAGGGAATAATGAATGGTTTTTTTATAAATATATGGAGATGATAAGGGTATAAATATATTCCAAAACTTGTCATTTATGGAAATGAACCCTTGGTCTGGGACGGACCAAAAAGGAAAGATGAACCCTTGGTCTGGGACGGAGGGAGTAAGTTAAAATGGGTATAATGAATGGTTTTTTTGTAAATATATGGAGATGATAAGAATATAAATATATGAAAAACTTTCCATTTAAGGAATGAATCAATTGAGGTGGGACGTCCCAAAAAGGAAAGTAGATCAATTGAGATGGGACGGATGTAGTACAAAATTAGGTGTTGATATTTGATTTACAAAAAGAGTAAATTGCATTGCTCCTATGAAAACGCACCACGGGGCGACGCGTTATTCATTCTGCGACAGGTATATTTAGAGGCCGCATCATTTACACGCGCGCGCAGAAACGATAACCTGGATCTACTTCTTCTATGTTTCTTCGCGGTGACAATTCTCCCCTCTCTACAGATCTAGGTTTTCCTCTCTCTAATTCTCACAGATCGTTCATCTCCCTTATTTTAGGGATTTTGATCCATTTAGTCCGAATTCGATCCACGAATATCCTTGTTCATATTCAGATGTCTATCGATAATCTCTATACGCAATTTGATTTTTAATTTGAGATGAATTAGGGCGAGAGATTTCTTATCGTTATCAAAATATAGGGTTTCGGATCATTTCTCGTTTAGTTCAATTCAAATATAGAGGTAATTTCATTTGTTTGCTGATAAAATGCATGCGAAATCATCGCAAGCGTCTTACAGAGATCGGACTCATGAGTTTATGAATGTAGCTGAGAGGCTGAAGAAATCTTACACGCCAAATGTGCCTACTAGTAGCAGTGATGGTGGTGGTGGTTTGAAGGCCGATGGGACGCGATCTGCGGTTTCAAAACAGTCGGAGTTTAACAAGAGGGCTTCGAAAATTGGATATGGAATTCATCAGACGTCGCAGAAGCTTGCAAAACTTGCCAATTGTGAGTAATTCGATTTTGTTTTCGATTGAAGTGAATTTTATTGGTAGATAAAGTTTTTACTGGAAATATGCAATCAATAATGAACAAACTGAATAATGATTTGCTCAATTGTTAGATTCTAATTTGTAGTTATTTTATTTTTGTGTAAATTTCTCTGTATGAATTGCTTCTGTAATATTGTAATTGTCTGCAGGAATTTCTGTTTATGCTGTTAGTTTCTTAGGAACATAAATAATTGAATAAGCTAAATTAAATTCGGAGATTATAGGTGTTTCTGGAACTCCGGGAATGATCTTGGCTTATCTGGTATGAAGCTTTATGATGGCCATGCTGTATGTGCTCACACAGCTTATATGAGCTGCATAAATATTTTGTTGGTTTGTCACTAGCACAATAGGAGCATGAAACTAGTAATATGTTATCTGTTTTATGATTTAGACTTAGACCTATCGTGCTTTCTCATATAGCAGCGCCCACGTTCATGAGATAGGGGTCATTTGACCCCCTTTCAATATTGAATTGTGTCACTTTTAGCACCTTCAATTTTTTTTGAAAATGACATTTTACTATTAAAATGATGAATTAATGCATTAGTACCCCCTTTATTTTGAGAAAAGTTTGCACTAAATTATTTTTTAAACCCTCTTGTCTCAATTATAATATTTATCCCGAAAGGAACTTTGACCCCCTTTCCGCAAAATTCCTGGCTCCGCCACTGAGCAACACCTTGATTAAGGTTTCCGTTCTGGGAGTTCGCCCTGATTTTTGAGAATTTGAGTTGCACTTTCTGAGGAATCCTGTTGAAGGAATTTATTCTGGATCATCGTACGGTATATCTAAAGGAGGGATTGAAGTTTACCAAGATAATTCAATATTTTTTATCTGAATAAAAAAAAAAGATGAAGATAAAGGCTTGGGAGTATGCTCTTTTTTAGAAATCAGGCTTGTGAGTGAATAGTAATTGTACTTCTGCTACTTATTGAGGCTTCCATGTGACATAAATTTGTTTATTGCAACCTATTGTGGGTTTTCCGGGTGCAAGGGCCAGAAAGAGTTTTACTCAAAGGTTTGGGTATCCTGCGCGTAAACGATACGCCTAGAGACCTTTTTCTTCTTTGCGTTCCTCTTTTTTATTATGTAGTTAAGATGAAGATGAGGCATGGTAATACGTTGTGGACTTTTAGGATGGAGACATAATTAGCTTAGAGGACTTTGTCTGTTTTCAATAATCAGGTTGCTTTTGAATTCTGCTGTTAGTGTTATTCTTCCTTTGTTGTTAGTCCCTCAAGTTGTAGGTATGGGGAACTGGCGGAGCCACCCCCGTTCGTTTTTAATGTGCTAATTTAGTACTAAAAAGTTTTGAAATTTTGATTTTCACCCTTAAAAATATATTTTTGCCCCATGTACTTAGAAAAAATAAAACTACATCGAAAATTTTGCCCCTTTAAACTAAATTTTCGTATTACATTATAATAAACCATATTCAATATAATGTTGCCACTGTTTTAAAAAAAAAATTGACTTTGCCACTGGTATGGGGAAGGGGAACCCAGTCATTCAAACTGATTTGACTCCCTAGTGAGATGTGCCTGCTTCTGATGAGATAGAAGTAGGATCCCGTGTGACCTTTCTACAATTCTTTAGTCATTGCGACTGCTCTCATTCTGATGGGTAAACCTTGCAGCCCATTATTGATCTGTATTAGTCCTCGCCAGGCAAATTAAAGCCCATCTCAACGGTTGTACCAAGCAGTGGCAAAACCACATTCATTGGATGGGGCACAATTGCAGTCCTTTGGTATTTTTGAAACCAAATTTTACTAGTGTAAAGATGTACTTCTAGTTTTTGACTCATGAATACTTCAAGATGCATGTATTTCTTAGTGAGCTCATAATACACATGCTTGCAAGGGTGTCAAGAAATCTGCTGGGAATCCATAGCCATTGTTTTTCGACAATTTAAGTAAAGCTATTTAACATGTATAATACTTATATGAGTAGAACTGTAGAAGAGAAATAGGGAGAGCTCCAATAATTGTCTTGGAACTTGGGTCCATTTTTCCATTTAGTCCCTTGATCCTAAAGCTTACTCCCACAGTGCCAAATGAAATTAGTACTACATCTGTGTCAAAAGGAATGTCCAATTTTGTTCTTTAAGAACAAAATGGAGATTCATTTTCAGACGAGGGCGTAGTATTTTCCTTTCTAGTTTGTCTTACGAAAACTAGTCTTATTTTTTGAAGTAAAGTTACGAATCTCCAACCTGTTCAATTTTTTATTTAATTAAAAGAGATAATGTTTATCTTTTTCATATCCATATTTTATGTTGCAACCATCACAATTTCCTAATAGAAGTTCTTGCATATTGTGATTGCTTCAAAATTAATGAAAGGTCCCCGACACACAGGCCAAATTATGACATTACAAGTACAGATTGATGGCCATAACCATTTCACCGAAAAGAAGATTAAAAAAGAACTATAAATTTAGGAGTTTGTGAAGCTTGTCAACAAGTCAGGGATTGGGAAATCTTGCTGGGTGATAAACTGCTCGATTGATGTTACTGCTTAATCGTCTTTAATGGATGTTTTCATGTTGGTGGTGAATGGCTAGTGGTGTGATTCAATGTGAAGGAGGAGATGACGAAAATGCCTTTGCCTTTTGGTATCTGGATATGAGAGAAGAAATATAGTCACCCCATCTTTCAATTGTACACTGCTTAAAAAATGTTTATTTTCACTTTAAAATTAGTTACTCCTCCTAGGTGATTTATTCTGTCTGTAAGTTGTATTTGGCAAAAAGTATTAATATGATTCTTCTTCTGGTCTTGCAGTGGCAAAGAGGACTGGAGTTTTTGACGATCCAACTAGAGAGATCCAAGAGTTGACAGCTGTTATCAAGCAGGATATCACTGCCCTTAATGCAGCTGTGGTGGACTTGCAGCTTGTCTGCAATTCCCAAAATGAAAGTGGAAGCATATCAAGTGACACTACCACCCATTCGACCACAGTTGTTGATAACCTGAAGAATCGCCTGATGAGTGCAACAAAAGAGTTTAAAGAGGTCCTCACTATGCGGACAGAGGTGAATTACTGGCAAAGCTGTGCTTTCATATTTTTTGTCTTACATCTACGTTGTCTCGTATTAATCATCTTTATTCAATATTCAATTTTCTTTCTGCAGAACTTGAAGTCTAATGAAAACAGGAGGCAGTTGTTCTCATCAACAACATCAAAAGAATCGAGTAATCCCTTCGTGCGCCAGCGTCCGTTGGCTACCAGAGCAGCTGCTACCACACCAAGTTCACCTCCTCCATGGGCCAGTGATTCTGCAGCTTCATCTCAGTTATTTCCGAGGTAAGTTCTATTGGGTTTTCACGATGTAAATTTTTATCTATTGTGCATGCAAGGGATTATGGCGTGGTATTTCTTCAAGTAGATATATTTTTTAATATTCTGTTGAGTAACCAATAGTTTTCTTATTATCTCATGGATTTATTTATTAGTTGCCACAAAGCCAAAGGTTATCCAATCCAGACATTATAGTTTAACAATTTATGATGCTTCCTAAATCCCAAAATAAGTGTCCTCTTCGAAAAAGCTCGTAGTTTTAGGATACTCATTTAATGTATTGACTCAAGCAATAAAGTACAACTATTGATGCAATAAAATTATCTTATTAAAGCAAGGGGACACTTAACTGGGGACATCCTAAAAAGGAAAGGGGACACTTATTTTTGTACTGATGGAGTATTTCCTTTTTACGATGTCATTTTTAGCTGCCACAACCTCCCTATTCCCAATTTTGGTAGTTTCTGTGGGCTTGATGTGGGATCATTTCTGAGAAAAACTTTTCTCTGTAAAGGTATTTGCAAATGGAGCTTTGTATGATAGGTATGAGATTTAATGTGATTTGTTTTCGTTAAAGTTATAAAATTACTCTTTTTTACTTCTCAGGAAGTCAGCAGATGGCGAATCTCAGCCTTTGCTACAACAGCAACAAAATCAGCAACAGCAGCAGCAGATGGTCCCCTTGCAAGACAGTTACATGCAAAGCAGAGCAGAGGCGCTTCACAACGTCGAGTCAACTATTCATGAGCTAAGCAGCATCTTTACACAATTGGCAACCATGGTTTCTCAGCAAGGAGAGCTTGCAATTAGGTTAGTCTGCTACTAATCATTTGAATATGCTTATCATTGGTACATTAATTTTTGCTAATGAGTTATGGCATTTCTTGTCAAAATGGTCAACTCCTGCAAGTGTTTGTCCTTGCATCATTTGGTCTCTCTGGCATTGCACTCTTTATGGCATATTTATTATAGCTCATTACTTGTACATTTTGTAAATGAAAACCAAAAGCAGTTTTGGAAAGTTAGCACTCAACAACATTAACAACAACGAAACCTTAGTCCAAAAATATTTTTGGGTCGGCTAACATGAATCTTCATATGTCATCGTGAAAGGAAAAAAATGTGAGGATAAAAAATAAGAGTTAAAAGAAGAAAACATTAATTATAGCTCATTAGTATTACATTTGAAAATGAAAAGCAAAAGCAGTTTTGAAAAATTGGTTAATTAACACTCTCTAGTGGTCTCTCAAAGAGTATGCTTACAAAGGAAATTCACTCATGTCACATTAACTATTGAGGAGAGTATGAGTACCTGTAGCATCAGTAGATTGGTGCAGGTGCTTAAGAAAGAAATATAGAAGTTGCTAAAGGGAAACTCCCTAGACGATCGACCCTTATACTTAATCCTGATCTTGTTGGAGGTGATTACTCTATGAATCAAATAGTTACTACTCCATCTGTCTGAAAAAAGAGTCACAGTTGACAAGTCAAACATTTCAAGTATGTGGATTCACTTGCTTACCCTTCATGAAACTGCCCTAAAATTATGTCATTTTTAGAAATTTGAATCTTTTTTGGGGACAGACAGAAGTAGAAGATGCCCCTCTCTTTTTTTGGGACACAGGGAACTCCCTCTGTCCAAAATGAATGTCCAAAAACTTTTCAAATTTACTCTTGATCAAGAGCAAACTTGAAAAAAAAATGGACATTCATTTAGGGACGGAGAGAGTAATAATTACTATGCATTGCATCTGTCTGTGGAAATAAGGAATATGCTGTTGCTTCTGTTTATACTTGATCTGCATATGATAATTGTTCAACATTTATAATTTGTCTTAGGAAAATAACTTTGTTAAATTTTTTTGGAGTTGAAGCGTTCCCTTTCTTGTACATAAGAAAAATTAAGTTTTCTTACTCCCCCTGTCCCAAAATGAATGTCCAAAAAGTTTTCAAATTTGATATTTTTTTGGACATTCACTTTGGGACGGATGGAGTATGACTTTACTCAACTCCGCTGTTGACCCATGTACTTGTGGTTAGCTACATGAACCCAGTTTCTAATGTAGGAAATAGAAAGAAGAATTGAGTAAAGGCTTATTGGGTTTTGTGGTTGTAGGATTGACGAGAACATGGAAGATACACTGGCAAATGTAGAAGGGGCACAAGGGCAACTGATGAGGTACCTCAACAGTATATCGTCCAACAGATGGTTGATGATAAAGATATTCTTTGTATTGATTGTATTTCTCATGATTTTCCTTTTCTTTGTTGCCTAAATATTATTGTATCATCATCCCATTCAATGGGGTATTTTTGAATGAATATAAAGGAAAGAAAATAGCCTTTTCTTTTCCTAATTTACTTGCGAAAACTTGAATAGCTAATGCCGCGTTGATGATATGCAACTTATGTTGAGAAAATATGTTGTGATTAATTTGGGAGTATATAAACAAAAGTTAGCATGCAACATCCATTCATTTTTCTGGTGTGCAAAGTGGAAATTGGATAATCAAATTGATTCTATCTCCTCCCCTCCCCTCCCCCACGACACACAAAAAAATCTTATACTCCGTACTCTTTTATTTCATAATAAGTGTTATAATTGACTTGTCAATATTATTAAGAAATAATGTACTTAATTTGATTTTACATTGTGATGATGGTAAAATTGTAATATAGACATTCTCATACTCCCCCGTCCCACTTCAATTGAGTCATGGCATCTTTGCACGCTTTTTAATTTTTTTTAAAAAAAAATGAGTAAATAATTGAAAGTTGGTAGAAGATTATAGGAGAGAGAATGTAAAAGTTAAAAACATTTGAAGTGGGACGTTTCAAAAAGGAAAGTGGCTCAATTGAAGTGGGATGGAGGGAGTATTAATTAAGAAATGCGACTTTTATTTTAAACTTTTAGGGTCCGCTCTCGAGTTTTTTAGGGAGAGAAAGGGAGGGGAAGGGAAGGGAGGGGGAGGAAATGGCTCAACATTTCTTTCCTCCCCAATCTGCCCACACACGGGAGGATTGAAATGGAATGGAAGGAAATGAGTCTCATTTCCTTCCTTTTTCCTCCTCAAAAAAACTTAGGAGCACCATTAGGATTAGGAAGGAAATCCTCCCACATTTCCTCCCTTTTCCTTCCCTTCCCCTCCATTTTCGGGAGCGGACCCTTGATGTGTTATAAAAGAGATACAAAAAGATAAATAAAGCAAAAACCTAAAGAAATTAAGGTGTTAAATAAGAAAAATGAATCAAGACCAGATGGGTAAATTGTAATTCAACAATAACGTTCCGTTTCCCACCGTTACTCACACAAAAAACTTAACGACGGTAACGACGCCTGACAAGATGCGGCCCCCACCTGAATTCAAAATCTCAGGTGCTTAAAAGTCGCGAGCCTTTCGCCCCCATTTCCAATTTCAAATTGAAATCTAGTAACGGCTTCTTCAAACCCCACACGCACTTCCTCTCCTTCAAATTCAGCCCTCTCTTGACATGTTCTCTCAATCCCAATTCATTTTCTAACCCCAATCACAAATCCTTGCATTTCTCGAACCCTAATTCCTGCAATCCAGCTCAAATGGCGTCACTCACACCTGGAATTCTCCTCAAACTCCTCCAGAACATGAACTCCACCGCCCGTGTCACCGGCGACCACCGCTCTCCCCTCCTCCAGGTCATCGGAATTGTGCCGGCTTTAGCCGGCTCCGATCTGTGGCCTAACCACGGCTTCTACGTTTCCCTCTCCGACTCCCTCAACTCCACCTACGTTTCTCTCTCCGACCGGGATACAGATCTCATCCTCACAAACCGGCTCCAGCTCGGTCAGTTTATATATGTTGACCGGCTCGAGTTTGACTCTCCTGTTCCTCGAGCTTCTGGTGTCCGTCCCATTGCTGGAAGGCACTCTTTTGTTGGGAGTCCCGAGCCTCTCATTGCAAGGATCTCGGCTTCGAAAAGGGAGTTTGTAATCCAGCCTGTTTCTGATTCGGATCCTTCTGTTGATCCGATTGCGGCTTATTTGTCCAGTAAAAAGATGGATGAAGCACGCTGTGAGTCAAAAGAAGTCAAAATCGAGGTTAGGGCTTGTTTCAATTGTTTGCTGCGTGATAAATTTTATTCATGTTATACACTTATTAAAATTAAGCACAATTTGCTAAAGATTATAATTTTATTCATAATGATTTAGTTCTGTTTATGCCACATATATGGTCACTTAGGGCCTGTTTCAATTGTTTGCTGCCTAATAATTTTTATTCTTATAAAAATGAAGCTCAATTTCCTAAACTTTATACTTTTATTTCTAATGATTTAGTTCCGTTTCTGCCAAATATCTGTGCAAGATTTGATCACTTGATTATAAAAATCAAACTACAACTATTTGAATGGAACAAAGACAGGTCATAGTCAGTCTTAATTGACATGTAAAGTAAAACGACTATCCTGATATATTGTTTTTATCTTCAAACAGAGTGCAAATGTTGAAAGGGGAAGGAGCAGACAAGTTCTTACACCAAGAGATAATAATGTTAACTTGGACGAACAAAAGAGTTCTGATAAGCCTCCTCAGAGATTTTCATCTCCGGGTGTGAAGCCACAGAGATCGGTATCAGCAGGGAAAAGGAACGTGGTGGAACGGGACCCATCGCCTATGGGGAAAGCAAAGAGATCCTCATCGCCGGTGCCCTCCAAGTGCGTGGTTCCTAGTCTAGTTGCAGCTAAAGAAGATAACAGGAAGGTAGCAAGAGAGCCCGCGATTGTGGTGCCCTCCAGGTATAGGCAGCCATCGCCTAATGGGAGAAAACCAGCTTCGCCTAGTTCAAGGAGGATGTCACTTTCTCCGGGAAGGAGGCTTTCTGGACTTAGGGTTTCTCCGGGTGTGAATCCAATGGATTCTGCCAGTAAGAAAAAAATGGCGACTATAGCTGCTGGGATATCTAAGGTCTCTGAAGCTCTTGTTGGGTCTTCTTCAAAGTCTAGTAGGAAAAGTTGGGATGAGTCACCAGGGGTGGGGTCCGGGACTAGCTCCACAGAGCAGAAAGAGAAGGGTGCCACAAGAAGTAAGCCGGATTTACAAGCCATTTTGAGAACTCAGGTGAGTTTATTTTGCCATATATTGATGTCATTGAATATTATATGACTTTGGTAAATTTTATATTGGTTCCCATTACATTGTAATTTGCTTGGTGAAATATCGTGATTTGGGGCTCAAAACTGTTAAATATCTGTCTCATTGTTGTCTATTGTAAATAGTAATGTTATGGCCGGCTAGCGAGAATTCCATGATGAGATACCCCTTCTAGTCTTCTACAAATGAAGTTTCTGTTATATACATAATAAATTCACGACTTTAAATTGCACTTACTTTGTCATGTTTTAATCAGACCACTTGCACGTAAAATACTTTTCATTTGCTTGCAACCTGCCCCATGACTTCTTGTAAAGTTATCAATACCCAAGTCCTTGACAGTTAAGACTGACGAGTTATATCGCTTTGTGAGTTTGTTCCTTAATGTTCGTTATTATCATCTAAAAGAATATTGAAATATAAGCTGCATGTTACTTGAAAGGAATCAAATGCCCACAACCTTTCTTAGCTGATACATTTTCTAGGACATTTGTGGAAATATTATTGTTATGTCAGAAATGTTGACACTATGACTCGAAGCCTGTCCTCCTAGCTTTGCAGTTATGGAACTCCAAAATCCAGTAAATATAATAAGCATTGTGTTACTTAAAAGATATTTTTAGTACCTAAATTTTTTTCATGATATTCTTATTATCCCCTCAAGTTGAAGATGATTTCCTGCTAATCTTGATTGTTGTTTATTTTGGAATGATCTCCTCCAGGCTGCTATTTCAAGGCGTCTCAGCGATGTAAGTACTCGAGGTACTGATCAAGAGCATTCTCCGGCACCCGAGAAGCCAAATGTTAAAGCTCCAGCCATCACTATTCATGAAAAAAAATGGACTGATGGTAGTGTCTCGATGGCCGCAGTATCATCTGATCTTGCAAGGCTTGGAAAGGTATGTAGACATGGTTTGAAAGTTATCTGAATGGACTGCATGCTTAATGAAACTCAAATTTCACAGTTGGTTCAATTTTCTTATTAATAACTTAAACATCACGATTTACCTCAGACTGGTACTCTGGTAGGATGATTAAAAAATACTCCCTCCGTCCCTAAATGTTTGTCCCATTTCCCCTTTTCCTTTGTCCCAAAAAGTTAGTCTCATTTCCAAAATTAAAGCAACTTTTATGGGTTCCACGAGCGCTACCCGCCCTGCTTTTTTACTCTGTGAGTTCGATCCATCTGTAAGGGAATTCTCGATGTCACATTGAAGTCAAAAATGAACTCAGACATCAAGTTGTGAGGCTCAAAACTACTGTTTTTAGACACCCATGTGTGTTTACCTATCTTAATCGCTTCAAAATCACTAAATTTTCAAAACTTGTAACATTTAGGGACGGAGTATTACATAACGGCAGTGTATATTATCAATAATTTTCAAAGCGTTAGTAAAAATAACGAAAATTAAAGCTTCAAAATCACTAAATTTTCAAAACTTGTAACATTTAGGGACGGAGTATTACATAACGGCAGTGTATATTATCAATAATTTTCAAAGCGTTAGTAAAAATAACCAAAATTAAAGCTTCAAAATCACTAAATTAAAATGTTTGAAAGTCAAATGGGACAAACATTTAGGGACGGAGGGAGTATATAAATTTGTTGAAGTACGTATTGTAGGGAAAGTACGAATCTACTTGAGGTGATCCAATATCATTCTGGAATCATCGTAGTTTAACTCGTCTAGTATGTAAAAGGCCTTTATATTAGCAATTCCAACTTTGTGCTTGTAAAATGCAAGATTATACCCAACAAAATGATCTTATCTCATTAGAGGCCTAGGATAAAAACAAATATTTACCCCAAGTCCCCAACAAGATGAACGAAAGGAGAAGATAACAATGCCCATGCATAACTAGCCTTTTCATGGATCTCACTTGTGTTCAATATGATGATTGGTTGTACAAACAAATACGGGTATGTTGTCTTATATCAGTCATCTGGAGTCGATTTGTAATACTTCTACTGTTTGCAGGAGGCCATGCAAAGGAGGACTATTGCTTCGATAGCTGCAGCTGAAGCTTTGCAAGAGGCCCTTGCTACGGAGTCTATTGTGAGGAGCTTAAGGTTATGAATCCATCCCTCTCTTCTTTCTGAAATAACTATGAAGAAAATGCAAATTCTATTCGAAACACTTCTTCTGAAGCTCTTCTGTTTAACACTCATTTTGGGACGGATAGAATGCTTTTTTATGGAACAAGTATCACAAAAGCATGCCTATCTTTAAAACCTCAATGAAATGCTAAACGATACTCTTTGTCGTGCATAACAATTTTGATGCTACCATGGAAAATGGGGTTGATCAGGAGCTGAATCTTCAACTGCTTCAAAGGATACTCCGGCTAATCTTCTTGGGATGGCTCGCTATGGGACCTACACACATAAGCAACAATGAGCTAAACCGGGGGTGACTCCGGTGAAACCCCTCCGACGTGAGAATTAGTTCGCTTGTTCAGATTTTAGAAGAGATCTATGTTGTAATGAAAAAGAGAGATATTTAGAGAGAGAAAATAGACTTACTTAATAATGGAGAATTTTGCATATTTATACCACCTTGTAATCATAGACCATACCGTGAAGGACACGTGTCAGTCATCTATGCTAAGTCAGTCAACCACCCTCAGAGTTAGTAAAAAGTACTGACATTCCCATCATGCTACACTGTTTTACATTATGGGGGTGGGTACCACGTGTCGGTTACTCAAAGATCGGACCATCAATCTCATTTGTCGCTAGGCGACAAACACTTTTATTGCGACAAACCCTTTTATGCGATAAAGCATGCCCGGTTACTCGCCATAAATTATCCCCTTTGGTATATAAGAATATGGGGACGAATTAATATTCCCGCCAGTTACTCTTCTCGCCTTCTCTTGACTTCCTATATATGCCGCACGCTTGTCGCATATTGTGCTATCTTGATCTTCTATGCCAAAGTATCAATTATTGCTTAACAAGTTTATTATCCTCCTTACTTGATCTATCGGTTTTATCGAACTGTCCTAACTGTTCAGGCCTAACCCATTTATGATAACCATTTCAGTAGCCCCCAATTTCAAGACCTGGATCATTCATGTTCCAGGCGAGAAATTTACGTTGCCTCTCACATCCCGCCCGCGAGCAACCATCTCGCAAGGCGTCTATCCGATGACGTCATCCAAGGAACACGTGGCACACCCCTAGGTCCTTCCACTGACTGATGGTTGGTGTGACGTGACATATGAAAAGACTTTTTGAATTTTGAAATCATTTAATGGGGGGAATTTCAAAATTTTGGGAGCCAATTAAAGTTTCTAGTTCTCAAACACCGTTTCAAATTCCCCTAATATAAATGACCTCCCTCCTCCTACATTCACTTTTTTCCACCCTCTTCATCTCTAAGCCCTAAAGCGATTTCCTAAGAACTATTCAACTTTTCCGGCGACCCTTCTTCCATCGTGCTCTAGCCTCCCTCTGACTGAAACCTAGTCCTCCTTTGCTCTTCACTCATAAAAAACTTATTTTCACACCTATCTCCCTCCTGAATCAACCTGGAAAACCAATTTTTCGGTAGTTCATTGGAAATTCCGGCCAACCTTCGCTCGATCTTCAACTTTCTCAACGACCCTTCGTATTTTCCAGGTAATTACTTGGATCCCTTCTATTTCCTTATTTTCTTTAAATTTTGTTAGTCGCCATGGCTAGGGTTAAGAATTGCCTTAGACAAATTAGATATGGCCAGTGTCAAAGGTCAGGGGGTATTTACTACTTGACTAGAGGGATCTGGGCAAGAATTCCGCGAGATGACTTAGTAAATTGTCTAAGAATTAATAGGGTAGATCCCGCCATAGTTGATGCCGTAGAAGTTAGGGGTAAATGTTTTCTTCATTTTTCACCCCTACGCCCAAGACATTTTTCACTTCCCGCGAACTTTGCGAACACCTATGTCGCTTCTACGGTCCTCCCACATATTCTCGATAGCTCGACACCGACTTTCTCGCCGCGAGATCTTTAGTTAAGAGGTCTCGTTATAAACAAATTGTTTCTTCTTCCGATTCAAAGCAGATGTCAAACTTGGGAGCCCCGGCGCTTCTACCTCAACCAAATAGAACAACCCTTCCACTTCAGTAGGAGCGAGATCGACACTTCTCAAGATCCCCACATAACTCCCTACCACACCAAATACTGATATCAATCACCTAGACTACCATATTGCCGCCTATGATGGCGAGATGGCCCTTTACGTCATTAGGCATAGACAAGACGGCGTCGTGGTCTTCCGTCCCAACTGGATGCTGGACTTAGGATCCCCGTAGATCCCTTTATCGCACTTGTCCTTTTCAAAGCCCAGCGGCAATACCGAACTTCACCCAAATGCAATTAGGGTCTTGACTTGTTTTATCACTATTTGCCGCGCCCTTCGGCGAGAACCCACTACTCATCTCGCTCATGGATCTATTTATCGGCTACAAACAAAAAGACAGCAAAACCCAAGAGCTTCGCATGTCGCTTAAATACAAAAAACCCAAGATCCTTACTCCCCTTCCTTCTAAAGTTCATCATTGGCAGAACGACCCCTTGTTCATAGTTTCCCGCATTGGTTGGGCTCTTCCCTCAGATTTGAAAGGGATTCATCCTAAGGTTGACAAAAAATGGTCCCTAGATGAAGATGAGAAACGCTTAAAAGCCAACATGGTCCGCCTTCTCGCCGAAGCTAATACCACAGACCCTTCCCCTGCCCTATTCTCCATTCAACAAATTCTTGCAGATCAATCTCTTCTCAGTCAAGTGGGACTTTCCTTTGACTTCCCGCCAATTCCCCCACGAGTGGCCATCGTCTTCCCAGAATCTTGGCCAGGATGGGAACGTCATTCAGGAGATAAGTTTGGTACAGATTGCACCATTTGCGGGAATGGCCAAAACATGTGTCCCGCAATGCGACAAGTGCAACGTATGGTTTCCTTTGTTTTTATTTATTTATTCATTGCAAGTTTTATTATCTCTTATATACTTCCCGCTTTTCGCAGTACACAGAACGATGGATATGAACCAAAAGAGACTTGCTCAGGGAATGTCCGAACAACAAGCCAAGCGTCTGGCTCTGGCTCGAAATGCGAGTTTAAAGTCTCAAGCTGCTGATCTTACTATCCCGATTGCGAGAACGGGTGAGGATGAAAAAATTGCAAGTGAAACATCCCGTAAGAGGGCCCCTGCAAGCACTTCCCGCCCCCAAAAACGGCAACGCAAGGCCGCCTCTGTTCCCGCTCCCGAAGAACAAGTAGAGACACTCCACTTGGTGGATGAAGAAGAAGAAGAAGAAGAAGAAGAAATGGAAGAAGAAGGAGAAGATGATCTCCCTAACGAAAGGGAAGGTGATGCTCCCCTCGAAAATCCAGGGGTTGAGAATGAGGGGATTCATACAGATATCCCGGCGAGATCTGCCACTCCGCCTTCCTCAGCTCAACCGCACGATGCAGCCCCCAACACTTCTCCCACCAACCCCTCATCCTCTCGCTCTGCTCCCCGTCGCCGCGCCAGCTGGTTAGAGGAGGGATTCCGTATTCCTGAAGATGAACCAGGCATGGTGGCTCTCTGCCGAGAAGCGAATGCCATCCCTAAACTGAAGGGCTTAATCACTGAGCAGTTGGATACTGTCTCCTGCTTGTTGGGTTCTACTGCCCTCAAAAGGGCAAGTGATGCTGACCAAGTGGCCTACGTGGAAAAGGAGAATCCCGCTCACTCAGCCTACCATGCGGGAATTCAACTTTCCTTGGTAAGTCGCACTATCTCTCCTATTACTCCTTCGAATTTTTCACTTTACATTTTCCCTAACATTTTATTGTCGCCTTACTTTTCGCAGGCTAGCAAGATTTCTTGGGTTTGAGCAACAAATGCATCAAACTTGAACAAGATCTTACTGAGGCTGAGCGCGAGCGGAATGTGTATAGGCGAAAAGTGTCCAGGCGGGATGTCTCTATTCAGGAACTCAAAGACCTTAAAGACAAAGCAGATCTTTGAAGTCGCCACGGGAAAAACCCTTTGGAAGAGTTGGAGCGGAAAAACAAGGAGGCGGAGGAGAAACTAGCCAGCCTTGTCGCCGAGAACAAAAACTTGAAGCCGATGCGCCAAGCTTGCCGACCTTGAAGCCGAGAACCAACGTCTTAGAGACGAAGATTTTGTCGAGGCCAACCAAGTCAAGCAAGCTTAGTGGAAGATTTGAAATCGTAAAAGGCTAAGTTCGAAACTACGAGATGGATGCATTTGATAATGCCATCCTTCACACCTTGAGAACTATTGCCGCCGAAGCCAATCCCGCCATAACCCCGCCATGTTAGCAAGATGGGGCTCGAGACTATTTTTAGTGACAAAGCCGCAAAGGACATCCCCTCGGTGCCCTTCAAATAAGAAGAGTTAGCTAGCCCAACTTGCTGCAGAAGATGCAGCTTCTTGGTAAAGCGGCTTGGCCTATTCCCTCGAGACCCGCAAGCGACAATATCATTCCCGCCTTTGACCTTATGCAAAAGAACAAAGATGCTCTCAATGCCGCCTACAATGGCCAAATGATTTTATTCTTGTACTTTATGGTTGTTGCTAAACTTTTTTCATTTGCCCCCGGTTCAGAATAAACAATATTTCTTTTTCGCATTTTAATTTCATTTCTCGCAACTTTAACTTGGGTGATTGGCCTTGGTGCCCCAACTTGTACTTATCTAATTGTCGCACTTTTGCAACCTTTATCTTATGCCCTGTTTCTCATGCCTTATCTCCAATCTTTACTTGTTTATCGTCGACATTTTCATGTCGCGTATCTTTCTTTTAATTCATAATGATTTTGCTACGATAGTTCATCGAAGATTGTACTCTCCATCTTATCTCTATATACATACTACTCCCTTCAAAAAGTGAGGCTTGTCTTTAGCAAATTTCACTCCCAAGTGTAGATTATTGTCAACTATTTGATGCGACAATTTTTCGCGTAGCCATCTCGGCGTATCCATTCGTATCTTGGTTTCTAATCCAGATATCTCAATTTAGGCGGCTTGGTTTCTAACCAAGATACCTCATCCATTTAGGTGTCTTGTCTCTAACCAAGACACCACATCCCTTTGGGCGACTCGTCTCTAATCAAGCCGCCACATCCACTAGATGCCTTCGTCTCTAACCAAGACACCACATCTTGGGCGGCTTGGTCTCTAACTGCCGCCACATCTTGGGCGACTTGGTCTCTAACCAAGTCGCCCCATCCACTTTTGGGTGACTTGGTCTCTAACCAAGCCACCACATCTCTTTCGCGACTCGTCTCTAACCAAGCCACCACATCCTCTTTTTGCGACTCGTCTCTAACTAAGCCGCCACATCTTGGGTGACTTGGTCTCTAACCAAGCCACCACATCTGGGCGACTCTGGTCTCTAACCAAGCCGCCACATCTCGGGCGACTTGGTCTCTAACCAAGCCACCACATCTCTGGGCGACTCTGGGTCTCTAACCAAGCCGCATCTCAGCGACTGTCTCTAACCAAGCCACCACACTGGGCGACTGTCTCTAACCAAGCCGCCACATCTCTGGGCGACTTGGTCTCTAACCAAGCCGCCACATCCTTTTGGGTGACTTGGTCTCTAACCAAGCCACCACATCCTTTGGGCGACTTGGTCTCTAACCAAGCCGCCACATCCTTTTGGGCGACTTGGTCTCTAACCAAGCCACCACATCTCTGGGGCGACTTGGTCTCTAACCAAGCCGCCACATCCTTTTGGGCGACTTGGTCTCTAACCAAGCCACCACATCTCTTGGGGCGACTTGGTCTCTTAACCAAGCCGTCACATCCAGGGGTGACTTGGTCTCTAACCAAGCCACCACATCCCTTTGGGCGACTTGGTCTCTAACCAAGCCGCCACATCCATTAAAGGTGCCTGTCTCTAACCAAGACACCACATCCCTCTTGGTGAGTGTTGACGACTATTGCTTCTCACGTTTTCTTTGCGCGCCTCTTCATCGCCTCCTTTATCCAAGCTCTTTTTCCTTTGTTAAAACGGCTTCCTTGACCACCGTCGTTCTTCTAATCCCGCCGTTCCAAGAATCAAGCTTTCGCAAAACATAACACTTGTCAAATTTTAATGAAAACGGTGATCACAAAACAATATGTCGCCGAATAATTCCTTCCTTCTTCATCACGTCGACAAGTTACATCACGCTAGATTGGCAAATTTTACATAACTTTCCCGTCAATGCGATGTACACCAAAACACATGACCCTTTAAAAGTTACGTATCTTTTGTCATCTAGAACCAAAATCAAAAGATGCAACTAAAAAGGTTACTACAACTTCATTGATAAAAACGCTTCAAATGATCGACACTGTGCATTCTTCAACTCTTCGCCATCTTGCTTTCTCGTACCGATAGGTCCCTTCTCGAACAATTTGTGATACCCGAAACGGCCCTTCCCATTTTTCATTCAACTTGGTGAAGCCTGGCTCTGGGTCCCGTGGCTTCGCACTCCTTAGCACCCAATCACCTACATTCAAAGACCTCTTGTTAACCCTCTTATCATGTTGGGCCTTCATCCTCTCGCTTGTAATTTACCATCCTCATTCTCGCCAGAAGCCTCCTTTTCATCAACCAAATCAAGGTCGCGCACCGCCTCGACCATTTCTCGCCTCATCATAATAAGTCACTCTATAAGTCGGCAAGGCCATCTCGGCCGGTGCTACGGCTTCGCACCCATAAGTTAAAGCAAATGTCGTTTCACCGGTTGAACCCTTTATTGTGGTCCTTACATACCATAATGCAGATAATTCTTCTAACCACGCTCCGCCCCTTCCTTCCAAATTCTTGCGTAATGCGGCAATAATTTGCTTATTTGCCGCCTCCGCCCGACCATCAGACTGCGGCTCGTATACCGCCGACATCCAATGCTTCACATTCATCCTTTGACATTCCGCGGCAAATTTCTTACCAAACTGTGTTCCATGATCATAAATAATGTCCCTGGGTAACCCATATCTGCACCAGATGTTTTCTTGCACGAACTTAATCACATTATCCTCGCTTATCGTCGCCAAGGCTTTCGCTCACCCACTTCGTAAAATAATCTACCGCAACGATTACATGCCGGGCATCCTCCTCGCCTTTGGGAATGGCCCGATTAAATCTATGCCCCACATATCAAAAGGCCACGTTGCGACAATAGGCGTCTGCTCAGTGGCGGGTTGGCGCGGAATATTCCCAAATCTTTGACACTTCTCGCATTTCCGCACATACTCTTCAGCATCCTTTCTCAAACTTGGCCAGTAATAGCCATGAAACAGCACCTTCTCCGCTAATGACCTCGCCCCTGGATGCCCACCGCAAACACCCTCATGGATTTCAAACAAAACCTTAGCCACCATTCCTGGCTCTATGCATCTCATCAACGGCTTTGAAAAAGATCTTCTATATAGGAGTCCATCTTGCACAGTAAATCGCGGGGAAGTCACCTTTACTAGTTTAGCCCTTTCTTCTTCAAGCGGCAATTCACCCTTCTCTAAAAAATCTTTCATTTCGGAAACCCAATTTGCTTCTGTCTCTCCAATCTCCATTACCCTGGATCTATCAATTGCCGGCGTGTTCACATACTCCACCAAGGGATCCACAGCTGCTTCAATTTCCCCACTTCCCTCCGACCTACTCAGCGCATCCGCCTTTGAATTCTCTTCTCGCCCGATTTGTACTAACTCCCAAAACTCAAAATGACTCAAAATGTTTCTCACCAAATCACAATATCTTATTAAAAATGAATTCACCGTGCCATATTCACCTTTCACTTGCTTAACAATCAACTGAGAGTCAGAATGGATCACAATTCTCTTTACTCCGACATCCCGCGCAAATTCAATTCCCGACACTAATGCTTCGTATTCCGCCTGATTATTAGATACTGGGAACTTGAACCTGAATGCTTTCCTATACTCACATTCCGCATCGGGGGACATCAAAACCATTCCCGCTCCTCCTCTGTCCTTTGCTGACGAACCATCAACATGTAGAATCCAACAATCCTCCGGCCTCTTCTTTTCTTCAATCAAACTTGGCTCAGCCCGCTTTGCCATCTTCTTTTTCTCGCGCTCCTCAACTACATCAGCCTGTGATTTGGTAAATGAAGTTTCAACTATAAAGTCTGCCAACGCTTGCGCCTTAATAGCTCGACGAGATTCATAGTTGATGTCGAATTCCGTCAACTCAATTGACCATTTCAAAAGCCTTCCCGCAGAATCTGGTTGCTGCAGAATCTTTCTTAAGGCGCGTCTGTCAACACTACAATGGTAATGAGCAACAAAGTAGGCCCTCAACTTCCTTGCCGCCACCACCAACGCATAAGCCAACTTCTCAGCATTAAAATACCTCGACTCATCTTCACTTAATGCTTTGGAAACATAGTATACGAGGCCTTTCAATTCCTCCGTCTTCCTCACCAACACCGCCGCAACCGCATAGTCGAGGCCGCTAAATAAACAAACAATTCCTCCTCCACAGGCCAAGCTCAACAATGGTGGCTTTCCCAAGTAAGCTTTCATTTCTTCAAAAGCCGCTCCACACTCCTCGCTCCATTCAAATTTCTTTCCGCCCTTCAAAACTTTGAAGAACGGCAAACATCTCTCCGCCGACTTCGAAATAAATCTTCCCAAGGCAATGATCCTCCCATTTAGTCGCCGAATCTCGCGAATAGACTTAGGTGGCGACATGTCTAATAACGCCCGAATTTTTCTCGGGTTGGCCTCAATCCCGCGCTCGTTGACCAAGAATCCCGTAAATTTTCCCGCCGTAACTCCAAACGTGCACTTACTAGTGGTTTAACTTCATTGAATTCCTTCTTAAGTTCTCAAAAGTCTCAAAGCAAGATCCAACAAGTGGTTATTCTCTCTGGGTCTCGATCACCATGTCGTCAATGTACGCTTCTATATTCCGCCCAATCTGCGACTTAAACACCTCGTTCACCATCCTTTGATATGTTGCCCCCGCATTCTTCAAGCCGAACGGCATCATTTTGTAACAAAATTTCCCTTTGGAGTCCTAAACGCTTTCGCTGTCTTCCTCCGCCATCTTGATCCGGTGGTATCCCGAATAAGCATCAATAAACCGAACACTCGTGACTGAAATGGAATCCACCAACTTATCAATCTTGGGCAAAGGATAGCAATCCTTGGGACATGCCGTATTCGATCGGTAAAATCAATGCACATTCTCCACTTCTTGTTTGACTTCAAAACCATTACGGACAAGCCAACCACACCGGATATTGAATTTTCTCGATTATTCCCGCCTTCAACAACTTTTCTACTTCTTCCAATACCGCCATCTCTTTCTCCGGCGACAAATGCCTTACCACTTTGCTTAAATGGCTCCACCTTGGATCGCATTCAAACAATGTAGCGACACTCTCATCAATACCCTTCATGCTCTTCCGGTCTCCAAGCGAATACATCCAAATTTTCCTTCAAAAGTCAACCAACGCTTCCCGCTCATCCCGCGACTTGCTTGCCAATCTTCACCTTTCCCCGCTCGGGAAAATAACAATTGATTTCCACCTCCTCCAACTCTTCTCCCGCCTTGATGTCGGCTCATCCCGCACTCCGCAGCTGCCTCCACCTCTATTCTTTTCCCTCTTCCTCATACCCAGGAGCGGGCTTCTTAAGATCGGCAAAGACATTACGCAGTAGGCCGCCCCGAGCGTCTCCTCCACCTCAATGGCTTCATAATCGTCATCGATTCGCTCATTAGTACTTTAACGTTTCCTCAACCACTTCTTCAATTCTTGGCTCCTGCATACTAACAAGCCTTATAACCCCGGCATAACTTATATGGGCGCGGCATTCACTATTTCCATCGCCCAACAATTTTCTTTTCACTATCATCACCCTTTCCCGCCATATCGTAGTCTACATCCCGCCAACTCCGATTCCCGCTCTTCCAACATACATATTTCTCGCCCTGAAACTCGTCCTGACACTTGGTTTGTCGCTTCTGCCACCATAGCGGTTCCATTCTTCATACTCTCCGTTATGATCCAATCTGGTTCACCATTCTCCACCTCTACAATCTTAACCATATTTATCTTTAGCTGACTGGATTCTACTTTGGAAGTCATCGAAATTGTACTCTCTGTCTTAGCTTTCAACATCTCCTTTTGTTTTCTTATCACAGTAACCGCCTCACTCTTCAAGCAACCTATCCCATTTGCTGTAGGATACTTCACCCTCTGATGGGGAATTGACAGAACCATTTCAAAACTCAACATGAATGGGATTCCCACTATAGCATTATAAGGAGACACAAGATCAATTACCATGAATTCGACATTCTCGCATCTCGCCAGCTTTCCTTCACCAATTTCAACATCCAACATAATCGTCCCTTTAACTTTAACTGAATGATTAGTGAATCCCTCAAGATATCCCTTATGAGGTACCAAATTTGCTTCTGTATAATTCATCCTTTTAAAAGCATCATAATAAAGCACATTCCTACTTGCCCCAGAGTCCACCATGACTCGCTGCACAATATTATTGCCTGGATACATAGTGATGATAATTGGCTGACTCCCGTGACTTTTGGTAATGTACCCAACTCTCGCTGGAAAAAGCTGATCACCCTATCTTGGTGGCGGGAAACGAGGAACATCAAACGTATGCGTCGAGGTCATGATTTGGGTATTCAACTGAGACACACCGGGTAAGGGGTCGTGAATGACATCTACCAAATTTCTCTCCGCCTACGTTGATCATCCCGCCCAACATTCTCCTCCAAATACTCTGCAGAAAACCCCGTCAATCTTCCCCGAATCAATCTTCTTAAATTATAACAATCGTCGTCTTGTGCCCCTTATCTTTGTGAAATTCACGGTAACTATTCGATCTCTAGACGGACCGGTTCACGGTGTAATAGGAAAAGGTTCGGGCGGATTTATTTTCTTCATGATCTCGCCGATAGGAGTGTTCAACCGGTATACTGATGTCTGTCTTTGGCTTAAACTCTCTCGATCCCCGTGCGCCCTTCTCTACGGCCTCCGCTTCCTCCCGTTTGACTTGCCCCTTTATTGCCGCCAAACCCCCTTTTATCATCTCGCACTATCTCCACCCTTTCGCTCGCCACTTTCTTGACAGCCTGACTTGCAACTGTACCCCCCTTGGTCTTAACTCTAGCTCCACTACAAAATCCTCGCACTCTTTCATACAACTCCCCTGTAGTCTTTGGCAATCTCATCCCTAACTCCTGCTTGAAATGACCCGGCTGTAAACTGGTGTTATACAACATGATTATCTCGCCTTGTGCGATATCAGAACTTGATTGGCCACTCCCACGAACTCCGTGCGTGAAAGTCGCAATCACTCCCCATCCTTTTGCTTAAGACTGCACAACTCCGTCTTTTGAACTGGTTGTGATCCTGACGCACTAAATCTCGCCAAGAATTTCTCCCTGAAATCTTGATACCCCGTTATAGAATCTTCAGGCTGTACCAAGAACCAATCCAATGCATGATCTGCCAAAGTGCTCACCAATGCTCGACATAAAATTGCTTCATTCTCGGTCAACAGCGACATGGTCGCTTCAAATCCTCCTACATGGGTTACTGCTCTAGACTTTCCTGAATAACTTGATAAAGTTGGCATTCGAAAACACAGGTGCAGGGGCAACACACTGATATTTTGGGTGAAAGGAGCCAAAAAAGGCTTTTTCCCTTCCACTTTCTTTATTCCCGCCTCTAAATCCTTGATTTTCCTCGCCATCTCAGCCACCTCATTTCTTAACCTTTGTTCCTCTTCCTTCTTAGCCTTCTCTGCCTCACTAGCCTTGGCCAACTCTGCGGCTTTTATGGCTTCTACGATCTTCTCGGCCTCTACCGCCCTTGCCGCCTCTGCAGCTCTCCGCTCCCTTTCCTTGTCAAAATCTTTATCTTTCCTATCTTGTCGCCGTCGCTCCCTATCCCGCGGTGACCTCTCCCGATGTCGCCTAGCATCGTGACGACGCGCGATATTCTGGGTCCTTTCCTTGCCGCGTCCCTCGTCGTGCGTGGAGCCACTAGATTCATTGCTGTCATATTCAAAGTAATAAGAATCTTCTTTGGAATTGCCTGGCTTATGGTGTATTTTCTTTCTTCTCTTCTTTCTTGCTTCCAAGTCATCATCTCGCCTTCGATTTTCTACTAGTCTCCTGGGCAGCGGCGTATCTACATTCTGTCTTGGTCTATTAGCCACGCTAGCGCTATCCTCCCGATTATGCCCACCAACATGGGACCTTCTCGCTTGCCCATTTAGCAAATTCTCAGGAATGTGGGAGGGCTCCACATGTAACTCCTTCAGTTGTTGATTATTGGCGAGGACATGCATCCACGCCTCATTATCCGCCCTTAACTTTTCAATCCTTTCTCTTACTTCTGCATTCTTCGACTTCGCGGGAACTTGGTCTTCATCTACTGCTTTGGCTCTTTCCACTCTCACCCTTTCCTCCTCCACCCTATCCCGCCTCACACTGGTGTTAGTCTCAGAAGTATGGACCTCCACCTCTCTTTCCGATCCTGCTTCAGCTCCCGCACGAGCATCCTTTGCATTTGGGGTTGCCAATGTTATGTTACAGGCCGCCCTAGAAGGAGTAGCTTTTCTTGTCCAACCACCATAACTTGCTTCCAACTAAGCTGTTACACTTTACATACACTTCAAGACAAATCACACCTTTTCACCATAAACCAACTGCTTTCCGACAACTTTACAAGTCACTTTCTAAAGCAAAATGCCTTTAATGCATGTACTAATGAACTTACAACCTTTACAGTCAAAGACAACTTTATGACTTCCTGGAATAAATATCACAATCCAAAAAACGCCTTTAACAAGTACTATCTGAGAATCCTCCTTGGTTTTCTAATCAATTAGCCTTTACTCCTTTAACCAAACTGACAGTTAGAATCTTCTGGGCTCCACCAACAAACAATAACAGTGCTCCATCTTCTCTCTCTCCTCCGGCCGCCACCAACAACCTCCCAAACTTCACCTAGCCACCCAAAGAAGAACGCTCAGGTCCCGGCAACGGATCCAACTGATGCTACCATGGAAAATGGGGTTGATCAGGAGCTGAATCTTCAACTGCTTCAAAGGATACTCCGGCTAATCTTCTTGGGATGGCTCGCTATGGGACCTACACACATAAGCAACAATAAGCTAAACCGGGGGTGACTCCGGTGAAACCCCTCCGGCGTGAGAATCAGTTCTTTTTTTTAGATTTTAGAAAAGATCTCTGTTATAATGGGAAAGAGAGAAATTTAGAGAGAGAAAGTAGACTTACTTAATAATGGAGAATTTTACATATTTATACCACCTTGTAATCATGGACCATACTTGGAAGGACACGTGTCAGTCATCTATGCTAAGTCAGTCAACTACCCTCAGAGTTAGTAAAAATGCGACATTCCCATCATGCTACACTGTTTTACATTATGGGGGTGGGTACCACGTGTCAGTTTACTCAAAGATCGGACCATCAATCACATTTGTCGCTAGGCGACAAACACTTTTATTGCGACAAACCCTTTTATGCGATAAAGCATGCCCGGTTACTCGCCATAAATTATCCCCTTTGGTATATAAGAATATGGGGACGAATTAATATTCCCGCCAGTTACTCTTCTCGCCTTCTCTTGACTTCCTATATATGCCGCACGCTTGTCGCATATTGTGCTATCTTGATCTTCTATGCCAAAGTATCAATTATTGCTTAACAAGTTTATTATCCTCCTTACTTGATCTATCGGTTTTATCGAACTGTCCTAACTGTTCAGGCCTAACCCATTTATGATAACCATTTCAAATTTATAACTTGACTTGCGAAAGCTTGTATATTAATGTCATTTTTACCGCGTGCAGCATGTTTTCTCATCTCTGCTCAACATCAAAGGCCGGAAATCCTTTACCGACAATCGATCAATTTGTCTCAATATACAATGATGTGGTGAAGGCAACAATGGCCGCTGAATCAGTTGCCACAAATCACAGTGGCCCCACACCTCGGGATACTACACCAACGGAGAATCCAAACTCAGCTTCTCTTTGGGTAGAAGCTGCTTTAGCCACTGATCTTGAGGTCCTCTCTCTCCTTACCAACCAAGGTATCGATCAATCTCCGCCACCACAACTCCAAAAAAGTTGTTCAAAGAAACAATATTCCACCGCACCTCCAAAGAACCTTCTAGTAGCTTCTTCTTCATCATCATCATCATCTCTTGTTCGAGCTTGGACCAAAGGTCATGGTATGAATGAGACTGTACAACTTGGGGTTAACTTGCAAAAGGAAATGCAAATTTGGTTCGTAAAGTTTGTAGAGGAGTCCCTTGATGCTGGTTTTCGGGTGCTTGGAAAGAGAAATGATTCTGAAGGAAGTCTAAACTGTGGGCCCATTGCAGCAGTTTTGTCGCAGCTGAAACGAGTCAACGACTGGTTGGATCGTGAAGTTCCGAAACGGGACGAGATGTTGAATGAAAAGATCGAGCGGTTGAAGCGGAAGATTTACGGGTTTGTTATTCAACATGTTGGGACCACATTTGATAATTCCATGCCTTCTTCTTAGTCCTGATTAGCTTGCACAACGAAAACAAGGTTTTCTTAGAACAAACAAGTTTGTTTGGCATCATTTTCTAAATGATGAAATCTCCTGTATTGAATTTGGAATTGGTTTCTATTATTTGCATAATACCAGTAATATGTTAGGTTTTAATTATTTTTCTTTGTTCTCCAAAAGTAAAAGTGTTTCTCCACATCTCAAATTTACTTTCCAAATCTTCTATTGTGCTGATTGATAAGGCAAAAGAGGGTGTTGAAAGTAAATTGGAGTTGTGGAGACACACTTTGAAATCTCGAGGTTTTAAAATGAGCAGAAACAAGTCTGAATATTTGGAGTGTAAGTTTAGAAGAGTTGGAAGTATCGACATGGGTGATCACATTCGATAAAAAGATTGTCCAAGCTTTCGAGTTTTTTCACTATCTTGGATCTACTATTCAAAAGAATGGAGAATTAGATGGAGATGTCACATGGTTTTTATGTGATACCGGCATGCCCCATAGATTCAAGGAAAAAATTCTACCGCATAGATTTAAGGGAAAAATTCTACCGCATGGCAATCAGGCCAGCACTGCTTTATGACACTGAATGTTGGCCGTGAAACAGTGTCATGTTCAAAAGAATAATGTAGCGGAGATGCGTATGCTACGATAGATGTGTGGGTATACAATGAATGATCGATTAGATCAGGGGTAAAGTATGAGTTGCACCCATTGAGGATAAAATGAGGGAGAATCGTCCTAGGTGGTTTGGTCATGTGAGACGGAGATCAAGTGATGCACCGGTTAGGAAGCCTGAAGATAGGAGAAGTGATAAAATGACGAGGTGTATGTGAAGACCCAAACAAACTTGGATAAGGATAATTGAAAACGATGTGAGTTTACTTGGATTGGATGAAAATATAGCGTTGAACATGTCGAAGTGGAGGGCAAAAATTCATATTCGTAGGAGGTTGATGTTTTTTTTTTTTTTTTTTTTTTAATTTTGGGACTAATGATTTGTTGTTATTATCCAATATGCTCCCTCTACAATATGCTCCCTCCGTCACAAAATAAAGGGAAAATTCATAAATATGTCCACTCAGGCTTTAAATGCAATTATGTCGAACGTCGATTATTGTCATTCTTACCCCTGAACTTATTAAAAATGAGAGTATATTTGTCATCTGTTAAAATTCCGTTCAAAATCTAACGATCTTGATCATTAAGCAGCTTATGTGAAAAATTTGCATGGATACGTGGAATTAAAATCCCCAACTAGACAGAATGGCGCAGAAATTTATAGCACCATGTCGTTTTTATTTGTATTTAACGACGTAATTTTGAGTTTGTGATTATAACTTTGTCCCAATTTAAGCTTTCTACTTTGATCACACACAATTATTACTAAAATAATAAAAATAAAAAGTGATTAAACAATTGAAATTAGATTTGATGAGCCCGGATCTGCTGGATCGGGCCCACGCTCGGTCTGATCCAAGGAACCAGTGACGTGGTATTCCCTAGACCGCCGGAGTCAAGACCGCGGACAGATAGACCCCTGAGGTCAAGACCGCGCTCCTTTCCGCATCATATTACTCCAAACCGAAGGGATCCTGACCGCTGGTTTGGTAACCGCAGGAGGTATGACCGCTCCATCCGTGCCCGCATCAAATACCTTTGACCACGCCCAAGATGTTGACTGCTGCCTCATACCTGCCTTCCGGTTATCCCACCTGCCTCCCGGTTAGTGGCAAACCTTACTGAGCAAGTTAGCTTACTGGCTCTGACATGCAAGTTGCCGGCTCACTCCCATCGCATTCAATGCGGCTCAGTCAGGCGCCTACAATGACATTAAATGCGCCGCGCCGGATACACGGCTCCTGTCCACATCAGCGACATCCCTTCTGACAGAGGGTCCTCCCTCCCTGACAGACCCAATTAGATGCGGACACGTGTATGCGGTCAAATACCAAAGTGCCCTTTAGGGCTGACCTCATGGCTTACGTCAGCGAGCAGCTCCCCATTGCCTATAAATAGAAGACATTTGTCCCCTTGGACAAGGTAAGTTCCAAATATACACTGTAAGCCATATTACTGTTAAACCCTAAACACTCACACACACTCAAGGCATTCAAAGTCTTATATTACTCAGTATTCTTACTCTCACACCCGAGGGCCTGAGTTGGAGTAACATCCAACTTTGACCTTAACAGTGCTCTTTTGTGTTGCGTTCTAGGTACATCAAGCCATTAAATATATCCTGCCAGATATCCCTGAACCGCTCCTGACCCTGAATAGCTTGGCGTCATCAGTAGTTCCATTGCCGGGAATCATTTCATTTTGTTTCTCGTAAAATCTTTGTTTTCAGACACCCCTCGTGTTCTAAACAACTCACTGTCAGAAGGCTCTTCTTTTCAGTCATTTTCCTTTTTGAAAACATGTCTAAAATCTTGGAAAACGTCGGTCATTTGACCCTCCAGACGGATGACCAGGCCTCACCCTCCAATGTCAATAAGGATAAGCAAACTAACTCTGTTTTTAACATGATGGGGGCCCGTTCTCAGCCAGCCTCTCCCCAGCTCAACGAGTTATACACCGGCTAACGGATGAGGCACGTGCTGAGAAAGCCTAAGCTCTACTAAACAATAGCCCAAAAACTCCCCAGGCTCATATAAAAACCACCACCTTAAACACTCCCCTCTCCCCTGAGCAAATCCTGAAGAGGCAAGAAATCCTGGCCGCCAAGTCCAAACTGGTCGCGGAGGCCATGGCCATCAATGATGCTCAGATGGAGATGTTTGAGATAGAGGCAAACGGCGGAATACCCATCTCTCAAGGGTCCCAAAGGTTCTCCCAACGAGCCCCTGCTAACTCGCTTGCTAGTCAAGCTAGGGGAGCAAAAGGGGATTAACCAACCCTTAACCGCGATCAGGTGCCAAGGCGCAGTGTGGTAAATGTGGAGGATAGCGAGGAGGTTGGAGAAGAGGCCCAGTCAAACCGCCGTGAGAGGTCCCAAGCTAGACCCTTGGCTCCGGTCAAGGGGAAGGCCGTGACTCCACGTGCTAAGAAACACAGGGTTGACAACCAGAGCCCGGAATTTGTCAAATTTATGAACGAAATGTGGGAGACCCATCAAAAAAACAGCCCAACGGTGTGGCCGCACCATGGATGCCTTCAGCGACAAAATTGCTCGGGCACCCATCCAGAAGGCCAAGCCCCCCCCAGATGGAGACGTACGATGGCTCCAAAAATGCCAAGAGCCATATGGGACGATTTGAGGGACAGATGGCCCTATTTTCAACAGACGAGTCCGTGATGTGCAAGGCCTTGGCCGTAACCTTCACGGGCAAAGCCTTGTCCTGGATGCTGGCCCTCAAACCCCGATCCATCCAAGCCTACAGCCAGTTCAGGAACCTCTTCTTGAACGCATTTGTCGGAGCAGGCGAGCCCGCTAGACCAAAGACATATCTTGTCCGAGTCAAGCAGGCCGATAACGAGACCACCAAAAGCTACATCTCTCGATTTCGAAAAATGAGCGAGCAGATTGTGGATTTGGAAGAGGGTGATATTCGACTCTGCTTCGAGGGCGGCCTTGCCTCCTCATATCTCAAGATGAACTTTGCCTCCAACCGCCTAAAAGCGTGGAGGAGATGTATGAGAGGGCCTCTGCCATTGCTTCGGCCGAGGAACCCAATGTGGCTCCTGCCCGCGGACCCACAAAGGAGAGAATTAGTCAAGTCCAGGACACCACCCAGGAGCCTGCCCGCGTTAATAATCAGGGAAAAAACAGAGGTCGGGGGTCAGACAAACTCTGAAAAGTGGTGGAGGAAACAGCTTATACCCCACTCAACGAGTCGCGGGCAGTAATCATGAGAGCCTCTGAATTTCCCACTCCTCCCCCAATGATCCGAAAACCAAATGAGAGGAGTAGGGCCAAGTTCTGCGAATATCACAACGACCACGGGCACGGCACGGAGGACTGCTTTCAATTAAAGCAAATTATCCAGCAGAAGATCAATGATGGGGAACTAACGAAATGGATCAAAGGCAATAACAATGCCCCCAATAACAATAATCAACAGCGGGCACGAGGCACGCGTGGCCCCGAGAGGAATGAGAGAGACAATTACAATGACGATTTGGGGGACTATGAGATTAATTTCATTGGAGAGGAGCCCCCATCCAACAAACAGCTCTCCCTCCAGATCAGAACCTTAGAGAAGGTTTTCTTGATCCCTCCAATGGATCGCGAGGACGAGCAGGAAGTAGGTTTCAAAAGAAGCGAGCTTGCTTCCTCCCTCTTCCATTCCACCCAGCCCCTCACCATCAGAATGAAAATCAACAGGGCGAACATTGGCCGAGTATTAATCGATACAGGTGCGGCCAGGGATATACTCTACTACCATACTTTGGTGGGCATGAGGATGATCGAGGCTAACCTGGCTCCATATGTGGGCATGCTCGAGGGGTTCACAAATCACGCCGTTGGAGTAATGGGGACGATAGTGTTTGAAGTGACTATTGGAGAAAAACCCATGCAGAAGACGGCCAAAATTACTTTCATGGTGGTCAATCTTCCTTCCCAATACAATGCCATTCTCGGCGTAACTGCTCAGGCCGAATTGGGAATAGTCACTTCCGTTCCCCCCCCCCCCAAAGGGTGAAATTTAACACCCCGGACGGGGTTGCCACAATTAAAAACCAGCCCGGGAGATTCCTCCGAGCACTAGAGGAGAAGCGGAAAGTAGAAAAAGGCCAGACCTCCTGCCCACAGAAAGAGGGCGAGGACAAATCGAAAAAAGGGAAAACCCATGAACTCATTCTGACACCCATTCCTGTTGGCATGCTTTCTTTCCATACCACAAAGGTGGAGCTCAAGGCGAGCAGAAAATCCAAGCAGTTGGCCCCTATTGAGGGAGGTTACATTGATAGGGGAATTGAGGGAAAGATTGACCGCGAGGTCATATATTCCATGGCAGCATTGACCGGAGCCCAGGACAACCCCCCAACTATTGTCATTGACTCCTTGAATAATCGTGAAATCAGCGACCTTCGACCTAACGACGAGCTCGAGGAGGTGGTTATCAACTTCCACTTCCCCGAGCAAACAGTTAAGGTAGGGCTGGAAATTCACCACGAGGAGAGAGGGATCCTTATTGAGTTCCTTCGAGCAAATTGTGATGTGTTCGCATGGAAGGTGGAGGATATGTAGGGAATCAGCGAGGACGTGATCCTCCATAAAATCAACAATGACCCATCCTTCAAGAACATTCATAAAAAATCAAGGTACTTCTCCCCAAAGAAGGAGATAGCGATCAAGGAAGAGGTTGAAAAGTTGCTCAAAGCGGGGATAATTAAGGAGATTTCCTACCCCAAATGGCTGGCAAATGTGGTCATGGTCAAAAAGGCCAACGACAAGTGGAGGATGTGTGTTGATTTCACCGATCTCAACAAGGCATGCCCCAAGGATTGTTTTCCTCTTCCTCGCACAGACAGATTGGTGGATTCCATAGCTGGTCACAGGGTATTAAGCTTCATAGACGCCTACTCCGGCTACCATCAGATCCAGATGGCTCCTGAAGATGTCCGCTCCGTAGCTTTCATCGCTGCGGGCAAGACATACTGTTATACCATGATGCCCTTCGGGCTGAAAAACGCAGGAGCCACCTACCAGCGAATGGTCAACATTGTCTTTAAGAACCAACTTGGCAGAAACCTTGAAGCCTACATCGATGACATGGTTATAAAGACAAAAGAAAACTCCCACGAGCTCGACGTGGAGGAAACTTTCTCTAACTTGCGCCGCAACAACATGAAACTAAACCCCCTAGAATGTGCCTTTGGGGTGAAGGCGGGCAAGTTCGTTGGATTCATGATCAACCAGCGGGGAATTGAAGCTAATCCCGGAAAAATTCAAGCGCTGTTAGACATGAGGCCTCCTGCCTGCGTGAAAGATGTCCAAAAGTTAAACGGGCGCATCACCGCACTTGGTCGCTTTATCTCACGGTCAGCAGAGAGATGTCTCCCCTTCTTTAAAACTCTGAAAGGGGGGAAGAGAGCTGACGAATTTACATGGAGTCAGGACTGCCATCAAGCTTTTGAAGAAGTCAAGACATACCTCGGGCAGCCCCCTCTACTCAGCAGCCCGGTGCCCGGGGAAGAGCTTTTTCTGTTTTTAGCAGTTACTGATCTGGCAGTAGCTGCTGTTCTTGTAAGGGAGGATAACAACTCCCAAAAACCAGTTTATTATGTATCTAAGGCACTGTCCGCCGTAGAAGGGCGTTATTTAAATATAGAGAAGTTAGCTTATGCCTTGCTTGTATCTGCTCGAAAATTAAGAGCCTACTTTTCTGCACATCCTATAATTGTACTCACTGAGGCCCCGCTTAGAAAGGTTTTACATAAATCAGAGTCCTCGGGGAGAATGCTAGCTTGGTCTATCGAACTCACTGAGTTTCAGATTACCTACTCCCCGAGAAGGACAATCAAAGCGCAGGCCTTAGCTAATTTTGTGGCAGAATCGTCATTTAAACTAGCGGACAGCGACCTAGGAAAAAGAAAGTGGGCAGAATCAGAGGAGGCCCCAGATAGCTCGAGCACTGAGATTATACAGCACAAGGAGCGTCCAGAATAGGTGTGGACTTTATTTGTAGATGGCTCTGCGAGCAAGTTAATTAGTGGAGCGGGCATACTCTTGATCGCACCTTGCGGGGAGAAATTTAAAAGGGCCTTAAGATTCAAATTCGAAGCTTCGAACAATCAGGCTGAGTATAAGGCGATTATAGCGGGCATGAAATTGGCAAGAGACTTGGGAGTTCAGAACATTGAGATCAATAGTGACTCTCAGCTCATTGTAAATCAAATTAGGGGGGAGTATAATACTATCAACCCAGTGCTGTGAATGTGTGCCCAAATTTAGTTTTTGTTGGATTCACGCAAGTTTGAAAACATCCGGTTTAATTTGAAAAACGGAGTCGCCACGCCATTTTGATTTCCTCAAAACTTTGAAAAAAAGGTTTTTATGGGTTCGGAGGTTAAGTTACCCCTTGGAAAGAACGGATCGTCGTTCACCCAAGGTGCCTTTCCGTAGCAAGTCTTCCTAGATTCCGTTTATCGTGCTTGCTTACGTGCTTTCTTGTGTGCATGTGTTTGAATAAAAGGGGAGGGAATGTCCCAAGTTGTCTTCCGGACGTACAAACCATTTATTGGTTGTCGCTCGGGATTCCTTGGATTTTATGTGTTCGGGATTTTGATCCCGTACTCATCTTGGACTTGTGATCATCGCTTTTTAACCTTGGGACTTGTGTGATCGAGAGAAAGACTCTCTTTTATAGTCCAAAATGAGGTTCTTTAGTAAAGGAGTGACCTTAGCCCATCAATCCTACGCCTTGAGACGATTGAGCTTATATGGGAGCTATCATGCTCGTCTCAAGCGATAATCGGAGATATAGGTTCAAGGTTTATCCCTTTCTAAAGAGATTGTGGCACCTTTAATGGAAGAAATGATGTAAAGATAGGATCTTTACACCGGTCCATTCCGAAGGTTGCATCAAGTACCAATTGGGGACTAGGGGGAATGCATGTAAAAATGACATTTTTAGTGAAAAGATGACATTTTTGGGTTGCAAATGATGCATTTGATTGCAAAGGATGCTTTTTAATTAAAGACATGATTTTTATGCAAAGGATGCATTTTTATGAGGAAAATAGTATTTAATATGCAATGGATGCTAATTTGATGATGAAAAGATGATCTTTGATGCAAAGGATGCATGAAGATGGGTTTTAGATGCAAAGGATGCACCTTTATGGTAAAGGCATGATTTTTATGTGCAAAGGATGCATTTTGAATGGAAAGATTGCATTTTTATGAGCAAATAATGCATAAAGATGATATTTTTATGTAAAAAAGGAATTTTCGGTGCAAAGAATGCATGAAGATGTGAAAAGAGATTTTGAGTGCAACGGATGCAATTTTTATGTAAAAAGGAGACTTTTAGATGCAAAGGATGCACCTTATGCATAAAGATGTTATTTTTATATGAAAAAAGATACTTTATATGCAAATGATGTTGCTTTGTATGCAAATATGCTATTTTAAATGCAAATGTCCTAGTTTAAATGCAGATTGACATCTTGGAAAAGGTAAAAATCAGATTACAGACTGAGAAGATGAAGGTTCTGCAAACTGGCTAAAGTTGTCGCGTGACATAGGTTGCCTATGTCGCGTGACATAATTAGCCACTTGCAGAGACCTTAACAACTGGGATTTGCAGAGGCAACAAGGCATTAATATAGCCAAGTTACTTCACTGATAGATCTCAAAAAACATGTATATGAACATTTCAAGGGAGTGTGGAAAGGTAAAAACCAGATTACAAATGAAAAGATGAAGTTTTACGCAAGCGGCCAATGTTGTCGCGTGACATAGGTTGCCTATGTCGCGTGACATACTTAGCCATTTGCAGAGACTTTTATGAGCCACATTTGCAGACACAGCAAAGCCACATTTTGGGCAAGTTGCATCACAAATGGGTCTCATAGATCAAGTATTTCAACAGTGAACACTTCAAGAGGGTGTGGATATGAGGGATCCACATTCATCTCGAGCGTTCATGCAAAAACAACGTCAAGCCAATGCGATTACATGAAATGATGTGCAAATAGATATGGATCTAAGCAATATGAGGCTAAAGCATGCAACTTTAATCAAGATACATTCATTATCCACGCATTTAGTATAGAGATTTCATGTACAAAGAAGATAGAGAGAGGAAAAGGGTAGAAAATCGTTACCCTTGAAGACCACGACTTCCTATATCAAGTTAGATATAGGAGCCTTCAAACAGCAACCTCCGGGGCTGAGATCAAGCCTTGGCTCCGTGAGAACCGTTGGTTCTTGAGGTGTATAGGAAGTGTGTGTTGGGATTGGTTGAATGGTGGGTGATTTGAGAGGATTAGTGTGTGTTTTGGGGGGTATGTGAGGAGAGGGACTAGGCTACTGGACGTATTTTATCAGAGGGATCCTGGGGAGTGAAAAGGGATGCCTAAAATGAGAGGTGTAGGCCTCTATTTATAGGCTGCATGGCAGTGGCTTAGTATGTCGCACGACATAACAAGCCATAACCGTTTTCCTTCTAGAAACATGCAAGGTGGCAGTCTTCTAGAAGTCTTCATGGCATGGTATGTCGCACGACATAAGTAGCCTCATCCAGTTCCTTCTAGAAACATGCAAGGTGGCAGTCTTCTAGAAGGGAATTCTGCATAAAAGAAAAACGTGTTTCTTTAATTCCAAGCAGTCCCTTCACCCCTCAGAAGGTTTAGAACAGTTCCGGAATTGCTCCGGAACTCTAGGAAAGTCTGGGGAATTGCCGGAAAACTTGCCGGAATTGCCGGGAAACTTAACCGGAAGGCATGAGCAGATTTGGGTACTTACAGAAGCCCCTCGGCAACGTCACTTGCAGGGCGAGTGGGGTTGTCGATAGAAAAGGATCTGATCTAGAGAATGCCGAGACGGATTGGGTGACCGAAGTGGTCGAGTGGCTGAACCTTTGGAAGGCTACCTACGTATCCTGAAGGAATCAAGCCATAATCGTAGTTCGGAATCCACTGGGGAAAGGGGTGTCATATGTGACGAATTGGCTGAACCTAAAGTAGGCTACCTACGTATCCCGGAGGAATCAAGCCAGGTCGTAGTTCGGCATTTTTACTAAGACGAAATGTTATTCCTTCATCTTGGAATAACGAAGATCGAAAGAGAGCGAAATGTTATTCCTTTGTCCTGGAATAACGGAGATCGCGAGGGAGCGAAATGTTATTCCTTCATTTTGGAATAACTGAGATCGCGGGAGAGCGAAATGTTATTCCTTCGTCCTGGAATAACGGAGATCGCGAGGGGGCAAAATGTTATTCCTTCGTCTTGGAATAACGGAGATCGCGAGAGAGGTCGAAATGTTATTCCTTCATCCTGGAATAACGGAGATCGAAAGAGAGCGAAATGTTATTTCTTCATCCTGGAATAACGGAGATCGTGAGAGAGCGAAATGTTATCCCTTCATCCTGGAATAACGGAGATCGCGAGAGAGGTCGAAATGTTATTCCTTCATCTTGGAATAACGAAGATCGAAAAAGAGCGAAATGTTATTCCTTCATCCTGGAATAACGGAGATCGCGAGAAAGAATAGATTTTGTAAAGAAGTAGGAAGGATTCGATAATTTTTGTAAAGAAAGTGGGACGTACCCGATAATTTTTGTAAAGAAAGTGGGACGTACCCTGATAATTTTTGTAAAGAAACGGGACGTACCCTGATAATTTTTGTAAAGAAACGGGACGTACCCTGATAATTTTCGTAAAGAAACGGGACGTACCCTGATAATTTTTGTAAAGAAACGGGACGTACCCGATGGTTTTTCATAAAAAGGTGGGAAGGACCCGATAATTTTTTGTAAAGAAACGGGACGTACCCGATGATTTTATTATTTGAAAATAGAATTGAAAATGCCAAGGGCAAATAAAATGAGTCACAGGGGTAAATTTGAAAAATAGGCCACGGGGGGCCTTTGGAGGGAAAATTGGATTGAAAAAGATTGGAAATGCCAGGGGCACAAAGGGTAAAACAGGCCTATGGGGGACAAAATTGTAAAATGGAGCCTTCAGGGGCAAAATTGTAAAACCAGCCACATGGGCTTAGTATGTCGCGCGACTTAATAAGCCATGTGGACAGTTTCTTTAAAAATTTGCACAGTCGCCATTTGAACTCAATTAAAATTGAAATTGAGAGGGAGACGAAAACGAGAAGAGAGAGAGAGAGAGAGAGCAAACCATCAGAGAGAAATTGAGAGAAATCAAGAGAAATCAAACACTTTTAGTCCGATTCAATTGGAAATGCCTCCTAGATTGCGTCCTACCAAGAGGGCTCCTCAACACGTCGAGTTGGCTACTCGACGGAAAGGGGTGCAGAGGAATCAAAGGCCATTTCTTCTGGAAGCTCAAAGAGGAGATTTCTATCCACAGCTCGATGAGCATACCTCGGATGTCAGGAAGAAAGATGTGGTACGTAACCTAGGTTTTTGAAAATTTTTGATTTGGGGGAAATTGATTTGATTTTCCAGACTGTGCTATGAATTGTCAAAAATTTTGTATGTGAACATGGATTGAACTAGGAAATGTGATGCTAAATGCATGCTATACATTGATAGGTTTTGACCTATTTTCATTTGAGATGATTTCAAGAAATAGCACGAAATATTCATACTTGTGCCATGTTTACTTGCAGGGATTGCGCACCCGTGGTTCCCCGGAGGTGATTGGTAGGCTATGGCAGAGCTTGCCGGGTAGTCAGGAGCAGATACATTCGCCTAAGGGCATGATTTACGCCGTTGGGCTGGGATGATTCTTTGAGATGGCGAAGGCCATTGGAGACACCCAGAGGAGTGTGGATTTTGTGAGGGCGTTTAGAGAGTTTTGGTGGGAGACCACTCATTCATTCCACTTCTCTTGGGGTGAGACGACAGTCACACCGTATGATTTCACGGTCATCACGGGATTGCCCTTTACAGCTGAGCCACTTTATATAGATGAGCCTGCACAGGGAGTTGAGCCCCAGCCTATTGCTGATGCCGATTTTATGAGTTTGCTCGGTTTCGTTCCTCAGATCAAGAAGGGGAATGGATACGAGCTGGGTGAGCTACATGGCTTGATTGGAAAGTAGAGTAGGGACTACCTTGTGGTTGATGATCCTGTTGAGAGCCGGCTGAGAGCCGAGAGATTGGCGAGAGCCTTCGTATGGGTGGGTTTTTCTGATATGCTGTTTATCAACAGCGCATCTACTGCCCTGATTTCACTGCTAGAGCTTCTGAGAGCTTGGGATGCCGTGGGGAATCTGTCCTAAGGTGAGGCTGGTTTAGCCGAGATGTACTTGGCTCTAGATGACGTCAGTAGAGGGAAGGCGAAGTATTTCACATGTTGTCACTTGGCTTTCGAGGTATTCTCTCACCTTGACTTCTTTTCTTTTGCACATTCCACTCTATCATTTTTCCTGTTTTGACTTCTTCTTCTTCTTTTCAGGCTTGGGCCTTCGAGTATTTTGGCTGTTATGCATGGCAGATCCGGGATGAGTTTCCTGCCACCACTTTTCCTGCTCTCAGACGGTGGACGAAGAATGCCAGGAGACGCACTGTGACACCGGAGGGTTCGAGGTGCAGGATTACGGCCTCGTATCATGATACGCTGACATGCTTGAGAGGGACTCCCCAGAGGTTGAGTTTATTCCCTTGGACTGGCCGTTATGGCGATTTGGATTTGGATCATGCTGCGCATTTGACAGAATGTCGCAAGCTGCTGGTGGGTTTGTCCGGAGATGCCCTATACTTAGCAGAGAGGGTGTACAGACAGCATGGGCCCAATATGCCTGCTCGGATCCCTGATAATCCTCCAGCTAGGATGTGGCTGCCTCGCCAGCTGGCGAATGTAGATGCTTTGATTGTAGGCGTGGAGGCACATCTCTTTACACGGGATGGGGATTACACCTTATATGTGGCTAGGCATCTTCAGTCCCCACAGGTCAGAGTTGGCTATGGTGCTCAGGGTGCGGGACCCTCGACTGGTTACGTGGCTAGACCTCCTTTGCCTCCGACTTTCATTGATTATCAGGGTGGTGGCCGTATGCGGCGAGCTCATATTGACATGTCACAGACTCATCCTCGTCTGGTGCTCCCGCGAGGTTCTAGATCCGTAAGTACTGCCCTTTGCATCTTTTGGATTGTTTGCATCTCTTTATGTTATCAATAACTGCATTTTGACACTTATTATGTCTGCTTGTAATGTGTATCGGCCTGTGCTTACAGGCACTTGACCAGGGCTTATACTGGCGCTGTGAGCATGATTGGCAAGCTCCATAAAGGCATGAGCTTTTGGAAGAATCAGTGTCGGTCACAGGGTTCGATCGATATCTCCCCACCTGGCCAGCCGAGAAAGAAGAAGGGTCGTTTTGATGATGTAGGCACCAGCGGGGGCACCAGCGGGGGTGCTAGCGGATCGAAGCTTCGGACAAAGAATCCCAATGTGCCTCTTCACGGACCCATTGAGATTGACGATGATGATGATGAGGATGGTGGGGCTGAGACAGCCACAGACTACGAGCTTGATTCTGTTGTCATCACTGAGCTTGATGACTATTATCGCATGGGGACCATAGCCTACGAGGCACCTTCTGACGATCCTGATGACGAGCCTGAGGAGGCTGAGGATGATGACGAGGATGAAGATGATGATGAAGATGATGGAGAAGATGATGAAGAGGATGATTCAGAGTAGCCCCCTTCCCCCTAGATTATTATGACTTTTTGGTTATTGTACCCTTTTTGGGAAAACATATCATGTTATTTTTGCTACGCACACCTTTTAGACTTGGTCCGTTTTATTTTGTATGTACATTATTAGCTATTTTATTGCACGAGTCCATGAAATGATGGTATGGTAGATGGCTTGAAATGGGTGGCTTAAATGGATTCCTGGCTTGCATATGTAACAGGTGGATGAATGCATGGGTGTACATGGGGTAAATGAACCCTCCCTTATGCATTTAAGAAGTGGATGGGTGGTATTTGCAGCTTTTGACAAGTCGGGGAGTGCCCTGGGGAATGCAGCATACAGCAGGCTGCTGCTATCTGATGCTGGCTTGGTATGTCACGCGACCTAATAAGCCATGTGGCCAGGTTTGTCGCGTGACATACATAGCCTGAACTGAATTTTTCATACCCTTTGGAATTGGACTGGAATTGCCGACACGGGTTGGAATTAGGTGACCAAGGAGGTCACATACTTGATCCCACCGGGGCATGGCAAAGAGATATTGGTCCCTTATTATAAGGATACAAACGGGGTGACCTAGGAGGTCAAACGGCCAATCTTACTAGGAATGTGCCAAATAAAAAGGGGGGGTGACCAATGTGGTCATATAGTTGAACTTTTATGAAAAGCTATCTTACCACCATTGAGGAATGGGGAAATAAAAAGGTGATCAATATGGTCAGATGGCTATACCTTTGTGAAAAGCTTACGCACCATTGAGGAATGGTGAAAGAAAAATGTGACCAATGTGGTCGGATGGCTGGACCTTTATGAAAGGCTACCTACGTATCCCGGAGGAATCAAGCCTTGGTCGTAGTTCAAGCCTCATCTAGACAGTTAGGAACGATGTCTAGGATCCTTGAGGTTTTGACAATTAATGGAGGTTGTCACCTAATTGTGACTAAAGCTTACGTCACTATCGAGGAGATAGAGGTAGCTATAGCTGGAAAACTTGAGCACACTTCTCAATTTGTGATAGAGGTAGCTAAAGTTGGATTTTTGACAATTAGGAAACTGTCGCCTGGCGTTATCTCGTTATAACGGAAGTAATGGAGGCGCTTTCGGGAGAACATGTTATTATTAGCAATTGGCATGTTACTTGAGCCTAGGGGTGATTTTTTTCTTGGAAACAATGGTAGGGACTGGGTCTGGATGTACATATGGAATGTGTTTGAAAATTGTTTAAGACGGGTTTCAAGCAAGTGGGGTCATATTCCTTGGGTGCGGACTGAACTGCTGCTGTTGCTGAGATGTTGTCAACGTGGACTAGAATTCCCTCTTGAGCTGAGACTGGGTTTGAACCTCGGGTCTCGATGAATGTTCCTTTCTCACACTCTAGCATTTGAAGCTGATGCTGACAGGCTTTTACAACCAAAGACTAAAGCAGATGTCGAAGTGACCAAACCTCTCATGGATGGATGCGACTTATCGGAGCCCCGGTCTGAGGAAAAAACTTTCTGCAAAGCCCCATGCCTTATTAAAGCAAGGAAAGGTCCTTTCATTTGGCAAAGCCCCGGTTGGATGAACTGAGTAGGCGAAGTTTTAGGTTACAAAGAAGTGACTTGGTGAAGCCCCAATCTGATGACCTAGCAAAAATCCCAATATGATTGGTACTGCAAAAGTGATCCTGAGGTTAATCTGACCAAGACTGAATCCATCTTGTAACATGGTGAGGAACCCAATGCGGACCCCAAAAATGGCTAAAGAAGCCCCAGTCTAAAGAAACGGCTTGGCAAAGCCCCCAGCCTTGAAGAGTTTCAAGGCAACCCTAATGCGAATTGTAGTAGAAGAGGGAAGACCTATCCTTTCGTACTCTCTCTTTTATTTTCTTTAGTCACTCAGTCAACCTTAAGAAGATGTGGACGAAGAGAAGAATTTTAGGAAGATATATACATGCAGGGGCATATTTTTCGAAAGGTGGGAATAGATCCCGATTTTGTGTTATTTCGATGGCCTTATTTGACGTAGGCACGAGAACTCGCTTTGGGTTTGACTCTTTTGAGAGAGTATAAGCGTAGAAAGGTTGGTAAAAGTGTATGGAAGCCCCTACAGACAGAAAATCAGTGTTTAACACTATTTTTCCTAAGATGTAGAAAAGGAAGACTTGTCAAGACATCTGAAAACTTGTTTTATTTACAATGATCACAAGATTGCTTAAAACCCTTTATTAATGTTCGGGTTATTCAACCACTAATCTCGATATGAACAAACATTTTTGATTAATCATGAGGAGAAAGTCAACCGATGTCGCGGATCAAGGTTGGCTGATGTGAAAGAAAGGTTTGTGTATAGGGAGGTCATTAATGAGACCGGGTTTTCTGGGATTTGACTGTGTCTATGGGAGAGGTCATTTGATGAGACCAAATTTTCTGGGATTTGACTGTGTCTATGAGAGAGGTCATTTGATGAGACCGAATTCTCTGGGATTTGAATATGCTTAAGACTGGACCATTTCTGGTTGCCTACGTTCCCCTCATTGTGAGGAGCTCAGGTCGCCGTAGTTAGGCCTTGGCCGGATTGTGTTTGGGAAATGGGATTTGTGGTTCCTTTAGTGAAAAGGCTCGGATGAGAAGATTGGATGATGAGGCGTGGGCCTCGGGATGATTCCTTGACCAAGTCATTTTGGACGGTTGATTCTGATTTTCATCTTTCATTGGGGGAGAAAGGATTTCCACGTGCCTAAAGGCTTACGAAATGCTTCTGGCTTTGCTTCGACCGCCCCATTGTTATCGACAACTTTCATTCTCTGAGCTTTGATTTTGCCTCGTCGCCAAGCTTTTGATGGGCGTCGGGTCCTTGGCCTCATTTTTTTTTTTTTTTTTTATGTGCAACCCCGTTTTTGCCTAGACCGCCCTTTTTTGGGATTTTCACTTAGCCGGGCATTACTCTTTTTGCACTAAGATTTTTTTTCTTTTATTTTTATGTGCAACCCCGTTTTTTGCCTAGACCGCCCTTTTTTTGGGATTTTCACTTAGCCGGGCATTACTCTTTTTGCACTTCATTTTTTTTTTTTTTTTTAATTTTCTGAAGCACCTGAGGGCCAAGGTGAGCCCCTGCTTGAATTTTCTTGACATCCTTGAGGTCGAAGGCAGGCTCCTAGGTTGTTGTTGACACGGGGTCAATCTTTCGAAGCTGAGTGGCCTTTTGTTGTCCCTTGACAACGCCGCCGTCATTGACTTGGTCAAGGTGATGGTGAGGACATGGTTTGGAAAGTGTATGGCTTGATGAAGGCTTTTGTGAGGTAAGGAAAGTGTATGGGGAAGGCATTAATTGACTTTCTCACACTGATTAATCAGAACGTTAAATTATTTCGAGAGATTATTTGTTGAGCAATGCAAATGATCATATAAAATAAAACCATTTCATTAAATGTAATGTAGGTGTGCAAATAATGTCTTAAGTCTAGCAAGAAAAGAAGAAGACTCTTTTATAGAAAATTAAAGATTAATTACAATGTCCGTGGAGGACTTGATTGAAAAAGAAAAGTACTAGAACCTACGAAGGTTGACTGAGAGACTATATTTTTTTCTTAGTCTTACTTAAGGATAAGTAGACCCTAGTCTAGCTACTCTTCGCTGGTTGGACTGCCAGGGAGCTTGAGCTTTCCTTCGTAGATCAGCCATTGAATTTCTTTCTTCAGATCCAAACACTTGTGACCATAATGCTTATGGTACTCACAGAACTTGGTCCTGTCAACTTTACGTGGGTCTCTCGGCTTATAATTCTCGAGAGGTGTGAGAAGGCCTCGTTTCACCAAATCGTCAAAAACTTTGCTCATGGGCATCCCAACATCCTGCTGACGTTTCTGACCTTGCATCTCCTGAATCGACCTCTTACCATAACTTTCTGTTTTTGGCCCATGGAGGTTCTCGAGCTTCCCGTCTTCTATTAACTTCTGGATCTCATGCCTCAAATAGCAGCAATCATCAGTGTCGTGCCCGAGGTATTGGTGGAAAAGACAATGCTTAGACTCATCCAACTGAACGTTGGGGTTCTTGGGCTTCCAATTCTCCAGTGGCTTTATCAGATTTTCTTTCATCAGCTCTTCCAGCATCTTGCTTAAAGGCATATCCGCATTGTCGAAATGAAGGGATCGGAGTTTTTGGGAGACATTGTTGTTCTCAAGACTTGGATTTTCATTGTCCAGTTGGTTCCATTGTTGGATTTGGCTGAAGGAGGCTACGACACTATTTCCTTTGTGAGGGACTGGTGCTGAGCTGGGTACGGTTGCTGTTTGGTGCTGGTGGCATTGGGTTATGCTTGGTGGAGTCATTTCCTTGCATGGTTCGACATCTTAGGTCAAGGGAGTGTTGGTACTTATCATGAGGTCAAGCTTCTCCTGCATTTGTTTCACTTGTTCCATTAACATTGCCACATGGGGGTCAACGGGAACTCTCGAGTTACTGGAACTCGCAACAGGACTTCTATCAGCAGAGGGAACCATAGTAGCAGACTGGTGAAACTGACGGCTGAATTCATTAAGTCTGGTAGGTGACAGCTGAAAACTTGAATCATCCTTTGGCAACTCATGATTGCATTCAGGTGGGTATAGTGGCTTCAGAACATAGCCACATAGCTCGAACTGATTATGTGAAGCTGGAGTATAGACTGGCAGGTATTGCTGAAACTGGGGAACAGGTGTGATGAAACCTAATCTGTTCTGAGGAGCTGAGGGCGATGGAGCCCTGATGAGCTGGGATGCTGGAAAGGACTGAGGAGGAGTGGTCCTTGGTAAGGGATCGCATGTGGATGGGGGAAGGTATTGGCTGTAGGATGGAAGGTCTTGGTTATAGGATGAAGGGACTGAAATCACTGTTTCTGAAGTCTCATCTTCGACCACTACCAGAGAACCGTTTGACTCAACTGTTATCTGAACTCCATGACGACGGAGTGCATCGATAAGCATGGCTTGCTGTTCCTCATGAACCTTATGGGCATTTTCCAAGGCCAGGACTAACTCTTCCTTCCTAACCATCTGATTTCCTGCACCCTCACCGCTTTCTGTCAAATCTGCCATTCTGACTCAAAACTGACGACTCCGCCGAACTGTCTGAACCTAAGGTTTTCTGCACTGAAAAGCCGCTGACCCAGTATTCTTGCCCACTTCTTTCTCGCTGCGGGAAAGGGACAGGCAAGGTTTAGACTCGGGGATAGGTAAGGTTTAGATTCAAAGGTAGGTAAGATTTAGACTCGGAGGTAAGTGTTTAGGCTAAAGGCTCAAGTAACATGCACTTATCTGCTTAAGCTTTGCTTAAAACACATTTTCTCCTAATCCTAATTGATCGGAAAAGATGAGACCTTGAAAGGCCAAGATCAAAAATCGAAGATCGGACCGAGGAGGTCGCGATCGGGAATTTGACTGCGAAAAAGGGAGAGATGGAAAATCGAATATCGGACCGAGGAGGTCTCGATTAGGGATTTGACCATGAAAGGTCGAGATAGGAAATTGAAGATCGGACCGAGGAGGTCTCGATTAGGGATTTGACCGCGAAAGGTCGAGATGGGAAAATCGGAGATTGGATCGAGGAGGTCTCGATTAGGGATTCCAGAGATAGGACCATGCAATTATGATAATTGTTCAAGTTTACTTAAAACAATGTCTTTTATTTATTTCTATTTGGTTGGAAAAGGGGGTTTGCCCTTCTTTTTCGCAACTACTCTAGATCCCGGATCGCCGGGTTCCGTCACTACGTCTATAAGCCCCTCGTATTCCACCTGTATTTCGACCTCCCAGGGTGGACAGCCCCGGGCGAGGGTCCTATAGGGCACGCGGATCCCACCGACCGAGAGAGAAGAACACTCCTAACGGGTCTAGCGGGTCATAGGAACTTTTAACGCACGAGCGATGCGGATTATAGTCAAGGCAGTACCGGGAAAGTCTCGTCTTTCAGCCTTAATGGAATTTCGGCAGAATTTCGCTTGCGCGAATGACGTTTTGACTTTTCGGTAATGTCCGAGAAAATAATAGACATGGGTCGGGCGGTAAAAGCCGGATGACACAGTGTCACATTGAACTTCGTTGCATACGCCGTGCGTGAGTCAAAATCGAAGTCAATGCCAGGTTAAGATCTTGCCAATTTTTTCTTGTCGGAATTTTGGCAGAGCTTCGCTTGAGCGAAAGATCTTTTGGATTTTCTTGGCAAGGACTCGGTCTCGACTCTTACGCATTCCGTGCGGGTCAAGGTCAAAGTCAATGTCGGAGTCAAGGTTCTACCAATTTTTCCTTGTCGAAATTTCGGCAGAGTTTCGCTTGAGCGAAAGATCTTGACTTCCGTTATGAACTAAGGCTTGACCTTTACGGGGATATGCAACTGGGCTATATGACACGGACTAGACCAAAAACCAACCAAAAGTCACGGTTTTTTGAAACGTGTGACACGGACTGTGCATTGGTCGACACTGGCTGCCATGGGGAGTTTGGGGTGATTCCGTGCGCGCCCAGGAGCATCGTAAGGTCAGTCCGTGATCGCAATCCAAAACCACCCCGGTTTAAAGGGATGTGCGTGCAAAGTGTACAGGATATATAAGGTGCGCGTAGTGTGCGGTCTCCTAAAAATGTTCCTTTTTGAGTTAAAACAGAGATTTTCATAAATGTGTTTTAAAGGAATGATTTTTCGGGACGGGGAAAATGCAACAGATAAGGCACGTAAATTTTCTGGGAGCCCCGCCGCCTTGGAACTGAATAGTCCCAAGCCGCCAAGGCTGCCAGATTAACCTCAATTTTTCCTGGTGGAATTGCCACTGAGGCCGCCCGGTCAGAATCCAAGGAGGATTGAGCCGTACGACTGCATGGATCAATTTTCCAGGTTCCACTCCTTTGCTATTTCAGGTTGTTTCCCGAATATTTTAGGCACCTTTTAGCCTTGAGAAGGCTTCCTGTTCAAAGTATGCACAATTTCCAAGATGCAAATAATGCAATGCAAGGCAAAGAAAGCAAGCATGATAAACGGAATCCGCGATGGGAGTCTAACCCGCTCAAAGGGAAAAGCTTTCTTTTATGTTTTTTTTTTTTCGAAAAGTGATACCGGTACGTGGAATTGTTAAACCACCGTTTATCCCAAGCCCCGGGTTAGGGAGCGATACAGGAAGGTTAGTGGTTTCCACCTATATACCGGGTATCGTTTATTTTGAAAATGAAAGCTTTTCTCCTTTGGGATATTCCCCAGCGGAGTCGCCAAACTGTGAATGTGTGCCCAAATTTAGTTTTTGTTGGATTCACGCGAGTTTGAAAACATCCGGTTTAATTTGAAAAACGGAGTCGCCACGCCATTTTGATTTCCTCAAAACTTTGAAAAAAAGATTTTTATGGGTTCGGAGGTTAAGTTACCCCTTGGAAAGAACGGATCGTCGTTCACCCAAGGTGCCTTGCCGTAGCAAGTCTCCCTAGATTCCGTTTATCGTGCTTGCTTGCGTGCTTTCTTGTGTGCATGTGTTTGAATAAAAGGGGAGGGAATGTCCTAAGTTGTCTTCCGGACGTACAAACCATTTATTAGTTGTCGCTCGGGATTCCTTGGATTTTATGTGTTCGAGATTTTGATCCCGTACTCATCTTGGACTTGTGATCATCGCTTTTTAACCTTGGGACTTGCGTGATCGAGAGAAAGACTCTCTTTTATAGTCCAAAATGAGGTTCTTTAGGAAAGGAGTGACCTTAGCCCATCAATCCTACGCCTTAAGACGATTGAGCTTATATGGGAGCTATCATGCTCGTCTCAAGCGATAATCGAAGATATAGGTTCAAGGTTTATCCCTTTCTAAAGAGATTGTGGCACCTTTAATGGAAGAAACGATGTAAAGATAGGATCTTTACACCGGTCCATTCCGAAGGTTGCATCAAGTACCAATTGGGGACTAGGGGGGATGCATGTAAAAATGACATTTTTAGTGAAAAGATGACATTTTTGGATTGCAAAGGATGCATTTGATTGCAAAGGATGCTTTTTAATTAAGGACATGATTTTTATGCAAAGGATGCATTTTTATGAGGAAAATAGTATTTAATATGCAAAGGATGCTAATTTGATGATGAAAAGATGATCTTTGATGCAAAGGATGCATAAAGATGGGTTTTAGATGCAAAGGATGCACCTTTATGGTAAAGACATGATTTTTATGTGCAAAGGATGCATTTTGAATGGAAAGATTGCATTTTTATGAGCAAAGGATGCATAAAGATGATATTTTTATGTAAAAAAGGAATTTTGGGTGCAAAGGATGCATGAAGATGTGAAAAGAGATTTTGAGTGCAAAGGATGCAATTTTTATGTAAAAAGGAGACTTTTAGATGCAAAGGATGCACCTTATGCATAAAGATGTTATTTTTATATGAAAAAAGATACTTTATATGCAAATGATGTTGCTTTGTATGTAAATATGCTATTTTAAATGCAAATGTCCTAGTTTAAATGCAGATTGACATCTTGGAAAAGGTAAAAATCAGATTACAGACTGAGAAGATGAAGGTTCTGCAAACTGGCTAAAGTTGTCGCGTGACATAGGTTGCCTATGTCGCGTGACATACTTAGCCACTTGCAGAGACCTTAACAACTGGGATTTGCAGAGGCAACAAGGCATTAATATAGCCAAGTTGCTTCACTGATAGGTCTCAAAAAACATGTATATGAACATTTCAAGGGAGTGTGGAAAGGTAAAAACCAGATTACAAATGAAAAGATGAAGTTTCTGCAAACTGGCCAATGTTGTCGCGTGACATAGGTTGCCTATGTCGCGTGACATACTTAGCCATTTGCAGAGACTTTCATGAGCCACATTTGCAGACACAGCAAAGCCACATTTTGGGCAAGTTGCATCACAAATGGGTCTCATAGATCAAGTATTTCAACAGTGAACACTTCAAGAGGGTGTGGATATGAGGGATCCACACTCATCTCGAGCGTTCATGCAAAAACAACGTCAAGCCAATGCGATTACATGAAATGATGTGCAAATAGATATGGATCTAAGCAATATGAGGCTAAAGCATGCAACTTTAATCAAGATACATTCATTATCCACGCATCTAGTATAGAGATTTCATGTATAAAGAAGATAGAGAGAGGAAAAGGGTAGAAAATCATTACCCTTGAAGACCACGACTTCCTATATCAAGTTAGATATAGGAGCCTTCAAACAGCAACCTCCGGGGCTGAGATCAAGCCTTGGCTCCGTGAGAACCATTGGTTCTTGAGGTGTATAGGAAGTGTGTGTTGGGATTGGTTGAATGGTGGGTGATTTGAGAGGATTAGTGTGTGTTTTGGGGGGTATGTGAGGAGAGGGACTAGGCTACTGGACGTATTTTATCAGAGGGATCCTGGGGAGTGAAAAGGGATGCCTAAAATGAGAGGTGCAGGCCTCTATTTATAGGCTGCATGGCAGTGGCTTAGTATGTCGCACGACATAACAATCCATAACCGTTTTCCTTCTAGAAACATGCAAGGTGGCAGTCTTCTAGAAGTCTTCATGGCATGGTATGTCGCACGACATAAGTAGCCTCATCCAGTTCCTTCTAGAAACATGCAAGGTGGCAGTCTTCTAGAAGGAAATTCTGCATAAAAGAAAAACGTGTTTCTTTAATTCCAAGCAGTCCCTTCACCCCTCAGAAGGTTTAGAACAGTTCCGGAATTGCTCCGGAACTCTAGGAAAGTCTGGGGAATTGCCGGAAAACTTGCCGGAATTGCCGGGAAACTTAACCGAAAGGCATGAGCCAGATTTGGGTACTTACAAGTGCTAACTCAGTACTGCGGTCTGGCTAACTCAGTACTGCAGTCTGGCAAAAACCATCATAAAAAATTTCACCTACTATGAGCTGAACCAAGTCATGAGAGAGGATAACACGGAGGCTGACCTCCTCTCCAGGATAACCGATCAAGAAGTCATTGACTTAGAGACAGATTGCCAGATAGAGTTCACGGAGAGACCCGCTATAGATCGAATTCAGATAAACAATATTGAGGATCAAGAAAGGGACTGGGTTGATGAAATCAAGGATTACATCGAAAGGCAAGCCCTCCCCGAGGATCCAGCAAGGGCTAGAGCCATTAGAAAGGTGTCCGCGAAATACCTCATCTTGGATGGAGTACTTTTTCGATGATCATTCACCAAGCCTTTGCTGAGATGCGTCAAAACTCACATGACCACCAACTTACTCTATGAGGTTCATGAAGGAGTTTGTGGCGGACATCCCGGTGCTCGCACTCTCTCTGACAAAATCAAATTCCAGGGATTCTTTTGGCCTACGATGAGAAGAGATGCGCAGGAGTACGTAAGAAAGTGTGATAAGTGCCAGAGATTTGCGGACATCCCTAGACTACCATCAACAGAGCAAACTTTGGATGTACCATCATGGCCGTTTGATACGTGGGGGATTGATCTGATTGGACCATTCCCAACTACTCGAGGAAGCATTAAGTATGTCGTTGTGACTGTTGATTATTTTACCAAGTGGACGGAAGCAAAGGGCTTAGCCACTATCTCCGAGGAGAATACTATCAATTTTGTCCACAATCACATCTACTACCGATTTGGGGTTCCACGGGCAATAATTTCGGACAATGGCACTCAGTTCTCTGCAAAATTCACTGCTGAATGTGTGAGAATGAAAGTACAACATCGTCAGTCCGCAGTTGCTTATCCCCAGGGAAATGGCCAAGCTGAGGCCGCGAACAAGCTAGTCCTGACAGCCCTAAAAAAAACTTGGAGGGACGAGGAGGACGATGGTTGGACGAGCTCCAGACTGCATTGTGGGTTGTCCGCACAACAATCAAAAATTCAACAGGAGAAACTCCTTTCTCGCTCACATATGGGTCAGAGGCAATGGCTCCAGTGGAGGTAGCCCTACCCTCATACAGAGTCACGTACTTCGATGAGTCTCAAAATGAGGCAAACAGAAGGTGTGACCTGGACGATCTCGAAGGAAAGAGAATGCGGGCAAATGAAAGAATGGTGAACTACAAGCAAAAGGCGAAGATGCACCACGATAAAAGAGTAAATAGGAGGAGTTTTTCAGTTGGAGATTGGGTACTCAGAAATGTGGAGGTCCAAGGGACCCAACCTGGTTTCAACAAACTCTCCCCGAAATGGGAAGGTCCATATGAGGTCACCCAAATAATCAAGGAGGGCACCTACATGTTATGGACAAAGGAAGGAAAAAAGCTCAAGCACGCTTGGAATAGCGATCACCTTAGAAAGTACTTCTTTTGAAAATCTTTGTAAAAAGGAGGGAGAAGCTCTGAATGTATGAATATTGAATCAATTTTTGTGCAAAATTAGTGTTAAAATTGTTGAAGCACTATCCCCACCAGCCTCAAAAGATGAGATGGATGCCCGCAAGCGAATGCCAGTAGGTTCTAGGGCCAACATATGAACTCCTACCTACTGATGCGCAAAGATCCATTAAGATCCACAAGCCTATATGTGTACAAAGGCCATTACGCCTGTACTCGATCGCGGACACGACATACTGTCCTGCCCGTGTGATACCACCAAGAAAAAGTGGATATAGATGCTAGTGGGGACAAAGGCCAAAGCCCGGACCCACTAAGTGCGCGAAGGCCCTTTTTAGGGCCGTTACTCGCATGCCTGTATGTGACAAAGGCCAACATATGAGCCCGCTTACATGATCGCCACAAGACCCTCACAAAAAACTCAAGAAGTTTTGAATAAAGGGTCAAACCGCGTGAACCACCAATCGTGGATACAAATGCCGATAGGTTAAAGGGCCAATATGCTAAATATGCTCCTACCTACTGTTGCGTAGACTATCGCCTCACGGCCACACTCTACATCCCCTATAAAAGTAGCTTGCCTTGGCTGCTTTTGACTTACACCACGGCTCGCAAGGTCGAAACATAAGTGTAAATGGATGGGAGTGATCAAAAGAGTTTAACAAAGCCAAATAGACAAACGGGGTTAAGGCCTCAAAATTTGCCACAAGGCCAAACAAACGCGGTCACAGTGAAATAGGGCTGACTCTCACAAAAAATCCAAGCGATTTTGAATACAGAGTTAGGAAAACTAAAAAACGCGGGCAGAAGGCCTACTAAGACTTTGACCGCGGAAGAGAGTATAAAATTTAATTGTTATACGTAAAAACTCTGGAAAAAGTAAAAGCAAGAATGCAAGTACCAAGGTGCTAAAAAATTGCCAAACACTCAAAAACAACCTAAAAGGACAAGCAATTAAGAGAAAAAAATACTTATATTGATAGAAAAAACGATTTACAAAATCCTACAATCTATTACAACAAATGAAAAAGAAAAAATCCTAAACTAAAGGAGCTGCGTCCTTGGAAGCATCAATGGCTGAATCTGTGGCCGCACCCTCCGTGGCCGCTTCGGAGGCTGGAGTAGGAGAAGGAAGGCCTGTAGATACGGTAAGATCGGAGATGGGGATAGGAGCTGCCCGTGAAGGAAAGAGATCACCAATGGCTGGCCCCTCGGGGAAAACACGAGCAATGGCTGCCTCGTAGGACAACTCCTCATCCCCGAATCTCAGGGCGTCCACTTCGCCAATAAGAGCAGTGGCAGTGACTTCGGCCATAGGCGGTAGGGAGGCTGCTGCTGATAACTCCAAGCCCTTGATATCATCCTCGGACAGAGGGACTAGTGCATGCCCGGGCAAGCACACCGCATCAGTAGCAACCAATGAGCCAATCAAGGCCAACTGCTGAGCGGAGAACTTGCCCGTGGCAGCAAAATTCCTTATCTGGGTCCGGCAACCTGCCTCGTATTGGACCAAGCCATCGGCAGCGAGGAGGTCCTTAAATGCCTCAGAGTTCTTGTACTCCTCCACTGCCTCCTTGCGGGCAGCCTGCACCACAGCCTCCCTCTCCAACTCAAATTGCTTGAGGGGGAGCATCTGATCGGAGAGCTCATCCACCTTAGTCTCCAGAGCCAGGACCTGAGATTTTGAGGCCTCTAGACTGTTGAACAGCTCAACATTCCGCTGCTCCCATTCAGCCTTGTGCCCGCGGAGCTCGTCCCGCTCCCCCTTAGCTTTTTCCACACTCTTCTCCAGCTCGGCGATTCGCTCAGAGAAAGCCTTCAGGTCTGCCTCCTTCTCGGAGATAGAGGTCTCCTTTTCAGCAAGAGTGGCGGACAAGGATTTTACCTTCTCATCCGCCTGGGCCAGCTCGCGAAGCTTGTCCGCCAAGATCTTGGTCTACCCATCAAGGTCAGCAGACAGACCATCGCATCATTCACGCAGCCGCAAAACTTTGTTGCCCGCCTGCGAGGAGGGAGATCCAAAGTTAGAAAGGAATCAGTAGTTCAAATTGTTAAGATAAAAAATTAGGGCAGATCCCAACCTCAGTGAGGGCAAGGCCGATATCCCCCATCGGGGCAGCTGGATTCTCCTTCTCGACTACATTTTTATAGAAGTCGGGGGAGTAGAGCCGGTTTATGAGTCCGATTCCCACGGCAGAATTATTGGCCGTCCTGGTATAAACATCAACCCCGGTAATGGCGGGGACCTCGGACAGTCTCTTCCTAATAGCCAATGTCTCCTCGCGAGTGCTGAGGGAGGCCACGGGGTAGGAAGCAGAGCAGAGAGTCCTCCCTTCGAGGGGAGTAGTGGAAGAAATCATCGTGGAAGTAGTGGAAGCACGAGTTTGTGCCTCCCCACCTTTCTGGGACTTGGAGGCCCTCTCTTTGTGCCCCAAATCCCCATCTCTCTCAGTCCTCTTCCTGGACTCTTGGTTATGTCCGGAGGCAATGGTGCCGCCAGGAGAGTGGGAGGTGCGGACAGCGTTTGCAGGAGGAGGACCCCTTGGGGGTGGAGGCAGCTCCCCGGTGGTGGGGATAACTCTGGGACCTATCAGAGTGTCGCCGGTCTTCCTATTTGCCACAGGCAGAGTGGTATCCTTGCCCGGGGCCGCTCCCAAGGCAGCTTGCCTCTTTGCAGTATCAGCTTTTTGTGCCCGCATGTTCCGGGCCTTCAGCTCTTTGGCGCTCACGGGGGCCATCAAAAATTATACTCCTCGGGGTCTACTCTGAAAGAAAAAAGAAAGGGTTAAAGACAGTTCGAAAAATAAAAAGCAAAAAAAAATTAGCAGTTCTCAAGAGGAATAGAGACCAATCAGTTCCGGAGGCTCGCATTCGGCACCCAGCATGCAAGTCTTACAGTCGGCCTCAAATTGGTAAAATTCATGCACCCTCCAGTCAGGGTCACGAGGCTGGGGCCCTATCTCTACTCTAGGGGCATAAGGGGCGGCCTCCCTTCGAGGAGCCACCCCTGAGTAGACTAACAGGGGCTCAAACTCAACAATGGCGCCCACGTCATATACGGGCTCCACCCCATTGGTTATGTGCTTGGCCAAATGGGTCTCCAAGGCAATACGCAGGTCCTCAGACAGAGATGGGTCAGGGTAGTTTCTAGCGGCCACCTTCATCGGAACGAGATTGGAAGGTTTAGGGAAGGCCCAACCAAACCTAGACTCTATGACCAAAATATCCTTCTGGTTCCATTGGTCAAATTTGTTCGAGGGAGGAGAAAAGGTCCGGGCAGAATAGTTCTTAGCCTTCAGGCTCAGGTTGCCATTGCTGATCTGGTTCTGGTAATAGGCATAAAGCCCAGAAAGGGTGGGTTCGTAGCCCAAGACCCTGCAAACGGTTATGAAGGAGACCAAGGCCCTAACAGCATTTGGAGTCAGGTGCATGGGAAGACAATTGTTGAAGCAAAGAAAGAAGTAAATGAAGGGATCGAGGGGAAGTCTGAGGCCATTCTCGAACTGAGCCCCATAAAAAATGCAGGCCCTATTGTCCTCGCGGACATCTGCTACAGTCTCTGGCCGCAGCTTGTCCTTCCCCTTTATCTGAACGTGCCCAAGGGTGCGGACACGGAATTGTTTGGGGTCAACATTATAGAGGGTGTATATCTCCTCTTCCCAGTCTATGGTCTCCACCTCCTTGGTTTTTCTTTTGCGGCCTCGGCCAGGATTTACCTCAACAGCAGGTCTCTTGCCTCTCCCTCGGGCATGGACATGGACCTCCTCCTCGGAATCAGAATCCTCAAAGGCGTCAACAATTTCTGTTGCCTTCTGGGAGGTGCCCGCAGCCATCCGATCATCTTGGTCGCGAACATCATCCTCGGTCTCCGAGCTCGTTAAGCCAAAGAGACCGGTGGATGAACCACGGGCAGGGGCCACCTCAGGTTCACTCTCCCCGCCTCCGGTCACCTCAAAATTCAGAGGGTCCAGCTCCTCACTGCTACTTAATTCAACCATGGGCACACCAGGGGCCCCGGGCACAACATTGGAAAAAACAGTCCTCAGGGGGAGAACATCCAAGGGATTATTCAGATCCTCGGAGCCCTGTGCCCGCTTCTCATTAGCTTGGTTGGGATCCATCAGTTCAACTTTCTCCCAGTCAACTATTACGTCGGGGACGCGAATCGCTCTCCTCACTAGTTCTACGGCGTTCAGAGCCGAATCTCTCTCACGGGGAAACCTGCACAAAACCCCCATTACAAAATTTCTCAGCCTACTGGTATTCCCCAACACCAAAACATCACCGTTCCTTTTTATCATCTTTTTCTTGGCCTCCCACAACCGGGGTGGGACAAAAGGCCCCCATTGGGATTTCTCACAAAAGTATTGGAAGCACTCCATAGATAACCTAATCCAGCCATGAGCTACCTTCCTAAATATTCCCCCTATCCGTTTGCAAATGACAAAGGTATCCGGAGTGCTCCCATCCCCTAGTTCTAACGGACGACGAGGCCCAAATTCATGGGTAGTGATTGAAAACCCAGAAGAAATAGAAAGAGATGAAGAGGAAGCAAAATCAAAAAACACTTACGAGGGTGGAATTGAAGGTAGATTCGAAGGAAAGGAAGCATAAAACACACAGCGAAATTCTCTCTCTAAGGCAGTATGAAGGTTTGAAAATGGTAAAATGGTTTGGGGAAGAAGGGTTTTGTATTTATAGGGCCTACCAATACGGGTTAACCCGTTTAACCCGTATTAATTAGCCCCCAAACCGCTCCTCAAACCATGAACCGTCGCCAAACGTTTAAAAATTAGAAAATTTTGCCAGTTAGAATTTATTAGACCCCTTGGATGGCTGACACGTACCCTCCGTATATGTCACGCGTTGTCTTTTCATCTGCCAAGGGGCCCACTTGCAAACCGGGAGGCAGAGCATTCAAGGTGCCTGGAATCTTCCCCACGTGTGCCTTTACGCACGGGAGGCAGAGCAAGACCAACGAAAAACACCAACACTGGTGCCTGCTCGAGGAGCGATCTGGGAGAACCGAGCTTTAGTAGCTCCTCGCTCAGATCATAAATAATCACACTTGGAGCTAGGGGGCACTGATGAGCCTGGACCTGCTGGACCGGGCCCACGCTCGGTCTGGTCCAGGGAACCAGTGACGTGGTATTCCCTAGACCGCCGGAGTCAAGACCGTGGACAAATAGACCCCTGAGGTCAAGACCGCGCTCCTCTCCGCATCATATTACTCCAGACCGGAGGGATCCTGACCGCTGGTTTGGTGACCACAAGAGGTATGACCGCTCCATCCGTGCCCGCGTCAAATACCTTTGACCGCGCCCAAGATGTTGACCGCGGCCTCATACTTGCCTCCCGGTTATCCCACCTGCCTCCCGGTTAGTGGCAAATCTTACTGAGCAAGTTAGCTTACTGGCTCTGACATGCAAGTTGCCGGCTCACTCCCAACGCATTCAATGCGGCTCAGTCAGGTGCCTACAATGGCATTAAATGTGCCGCACCGGATACACGACTCATGTCCACATCAGCGACATCCCTTCTGACAGAGGGTCCTCCCTCCCTGACAGACCCAATTAGATGCGGACACGTGTATGCGGTCAAATACCAAAGTGCCCTTTAGGGCTGACCTCATGGCTTACGTCAGTGAGCAGCTCCCCATTGCCTATAAATAGAAGACCTTTGCCCCCTTGAATAAGGTAAGTTCCAAATATACACTGTAAGCCATATTACTGTTAAACCCTAAACACTCACACATACTCAAGGCATTCAAAGCCTTATATTACTCAGTATTCTTACTCTCACACCCGAGGGCCTGAGTTGGAGTAACATCCAACTTTGACTTTAATGGTGCTCTTTTGTGTTGCATTCTAGGTACATCAAGCCATTAAATATATCCTGCCAAATATCATTGAACCGCTCCTGACCCTGAATAGCTTGGCGTCATCAAGATTGAAGTTTAGAGAAAAGAGAAAGCAAAATACAAATATTAATCTTTAAACTATTTTTGATTAACAATATCACACCCACCCACACCCACACCGGGGCCACTGCACCAAATAAACTTTTGGAACATTTTTACTAAATTGCTAAAAAAAATAAACTTAATAGCCTAAACATATAAATATTACCTTTTTTAACATATAATAATACTCTTAAAGAAAACAAATATCCCCCCACCTTCATCGTATACTCAAATGATCTAATCTATCTCATTTTTATTTTTTTTATAGTAAACGATAAATTCATTTTCATTAATTAATAATATGAAAAAAAGATGTCACTGTACAAAAGTCGTAGGCTCACCCCAAATGACAATAGTAGTTCTATCTCTTAACCTACAACAAAGATATTTTATATCTAAATCTTGATACATTCAAATTTCACTCCAAGTAAAATTTGGAAACTGTCTCAATCTGGCATTTCAGAAATTTCCCCTCTGGTAATATTTTGCGTTTAACACTTGATATGCAGAATATGGGTTGATGAGAAAACACCCACCAGATATCTCAAAATTCACGAGCCATCCTTATTCAGTAAGAACATTCACAGCCAATTTATTGTGAAAGAAATCTAATATCGTTGTCATTACTAGATGATAAAAACAACAAACAACAAAACAAACGAACATAGACGCTCACAGATCAAAGAAAACAAAGACTCTCACGGGTAGAGAAAATAACAGATTCTCAACGAATGAGAGAAATTTATTATACAATAAAATGGAAAATTTCTACACAATTGTTTGTAATGACGCAGGAAATGATCCAAATCAATCTTAGTCCAGCAATATGTTGATCCCCAGCAGATATGACCTGAAATCACGGACACACGACTAGTCGGGTTGGTCTCCGGCTAAGACCCTCCGGCGTGATGATGAGATAACGTGTTATAAATTCGTAATAAATTGTATGGAAACAACGTAATCTCAAATAGCTAAGATGACATTACCTTTTAATGTTGTATGTTGTCTGGTATTTATAGTGGTGCCATGGGATTATTGTAAATCCCTAGAATCACGGAGATGTTGTGGGCGTAACTGTCTCCGGGAATATAGGAGGCGGTTACAAATAACGACGTAGACGGATGTACGCGTTGGTAGGTCGAGGTCGATTGAGTATTCGAAGTCGACCTGACTTTCTGCTTTGGCTTGATAGCAATTGTACAAGTAGATGATCGTATGTCGAACGAAGCTAGGTCAAAACCACAGATGGTCGGACAATGAGCTAGATCGACTGATCTTTTTCGTTGGGCCTTTGGTATTATAGCAGTTGGACTGGCCCATTCTATGGTAGTGCCTTTATAACGTCTAAAATGTTGGGCTTCATTTGTTGGGCCTGACCCGTCACTTTTATTCCGTTCAGTGACCCCCTACTTTATGTGTTGACTTTGTCGACCAAGAAGTTATAAAAAATCCATGTAAGCTTACATAACTCATTGTTGGATGGTCGACTGAGTAGATGTAGGTCGCTCTCAACTATTGACTTTCGACGGTTTAACACGCTATTCAATGTGCCGTAATTTTTGTAATGATGGTATAGTTCTGGAGATTGGACATCCGTTTATGGGAAATGAGGTGAAGCAATAATTGTCGTAAAGGAACGTTGTGTCCTCGGCCTTTCCAATTCAGGTAAGAAAAAGGAGGAGTATAAAAGGCAAAATCCTTTTCTTTTTCAAACTTTACAAACCCCAAATATTCAAAACTCCCAGCAAGAACAAAAGCCAGGCAACTGATTTTCTGGCGTAATTGAGCATTCCGTTTCATCTCTGAGTTCTTTCTTATTCAAATCAACCAAGGTATCCCTCAATTCCTTTGTATTTAGGTTTGATTTCAAGCTTCCGTCTGTATTTCACCATGGCTAGGACCTTTGCCTTCGAGCTAGGTGTTAGGTATGGATACAACTCCATAAACCTTAGGGTTTATAAAAGGTTAGAAGGTCCATGGGTGGAATTGACGAGGGAGGAGTGTATTACCATCTTAGATAGAAGGGGTTTGTTTTATGGTGAGGTAGGGTTTCCAGTTGGAGAGGGTATGGAAGATTTGGAGGCGGATGATCCACGGATTGTCCGCTTCCGTCTCTTCAACAAACTGATCGACCACCTTATTATCTTCTATATCAAGTCTAATAAACTTCCCTTCCCTAGAGAAAGGTTAAAATTTCCAGGGGAATCTAGGTCGCCCATAGGTAACTCGAAACATAATTCGACTAGGACTGATTACCCTGTTTCTTTGTCTTCTATAGATATGGCAGATCAACAACAGCCCACGACTTCTACTTAGTCGGGCTCTTCCTCAGGCAATATTGTGAACGCGTTCTGCTCGACCGTCGTTCCAGGTCGCAATGAGAGGGGATACGTGGTCCCTAAGCCTGCAATTGGGAGGAAGAATGCGGAGTCCCGTATCAAGATTTTGCATGACTTTTTTGAGGTCCCCAGAGATCACTTCCACCTGACCCACTTCACTGAAGGGCAGAGGGAAACCCAATCTTAGATGCATTGGGGTCTGAATCCGGCCAAGGTAGCTTTCTTTTATGGCCAATTTGAGGCCGACCTATGCCTACCACTAGATTCCTTCATCTGCGAATTTTTAGAGTGCTTGGTCGCTGTCCCCATGCAACTAGGTACCAATACAGTTAGGGTGCTAGTGTGCTTCGCCATGATGTGCAGGTTTGTAGGGTATGAACCTTGCATGCACGTCTTTAGGAAGTTCTTTAAGGTGGTGCAGAACGAGAAAACTTTTGGGATTAGTACCCTGGCCAAAGCCAAAGCCCCCAAACCATTTACCAATTTGCTCGACAAAGTTTCTGGCTGGAATACCCACATGATATTAGTGGAGAGTAGGAAGGGATGGGAGTTCCTTTTGCCCAAAGCTGATTCACCTCCAATGAGGGAGGAAGATTACTAGGTCCCAGATTGGAGTGAAGAACTCTATATCGTAGGTTGGTGCTGGTGGCTCGGAGGAGCACCATTAGTTGGGCCGCACTTGGGTCGGACAAAGACTTTTTTATCCAAGCCGGCATGATGATGGGTGGAGATGGGGAGGTAGCCCCCTTAGTGCCGATCATCCGTAGTCTTAGGTATCCGGACTGGGTGATACATGAGAGAGAGATTTGAGTCTCAATGCCATTATTGCAAAAAGAAGCCGGGCCATTGCAGAAATGTGTTTCATTATGGCGGTTAAATACCTTCATATTTTGTTGTAATTTTTCCTGTCACTTTTTACTCGTATGTTTCTTTGCTAACTGCTTTATTTTTTAATGTGCAGTCTTTACCCTCATCAAGAAGCTAATATGAATCACATCGTCGATTTGGGGGATAAAAGGAGCAAGTGTTTCTGTCTTCAGCCTCCTTCTCGCATCTGGCTCGGGCGTTGGGATGGTCCCCATGGATGGGACTGGGCCAGTGGAGCCAATCGAGCAAGCCCCTCAATTTCAAGTTATTGGGGGAGAAGAGGAGGTCAACACTTCGACCGAGCTGGCGTCGGGCTCCGATCCCCGACAGGAATTGATTGGGGCAGATCCCCAAAATATAGTGGACTTGGAGCTTGACGTCATCGAGCAAGAAGATGATGACGATGCCCTTCCCCTCAATTGGCTAAGGAAGAGGTCGCGTGTCGACCAAGGTCATGACGGAGCTGGCACTTCTCAAGCAGTGGCCTCTGCCTCCAGCCAACCTCCACCTCAAGCTCCTCTTTCCAGAAGCACTGATGAAGTGCAAGCCTTAGTGGAGAGGCTTAGTGATGTCCCTCCCCTCACTGGTATCAATAGCCTAAGCCGCCACTATCTCGAGCTGGGATTGGGGCAAGTAGTCGTGAAGAGGGCTGCAGATAGAGATCTGTTAGCTCGGTTTGTTGAGGAGGGGCTCACTCTGGAGGATTTCAGTGACAGGTCGGGCCTCCTTTCCTCCGAGGTAACACTTACGTTTTCCACACTTGTTCCTTTTTTGTTTGGTCATCATATCTCTGGTCACTTCAGCTTTGATAATTTGTTGTACTATTGATTTTTCTTTTTTTTTTATTGTGCAGTATCTCGCTCTCACCGAGCAAGCTAAGAGCAGCTGAAAAGCTGCTATAGGGAAGGAGCAAATAGCCTCCACCAAGTACTCCAGGAAAGCCAGGGAGGCCGCTGAGCTAAGGGAAAAACTTGCGGACTCTGACTCCGAGCTCCGTGCTGTCTATTCCAATTATGAGAAAGAGCCCGATGAAGCTCTTGCTGGCCTAAAAGTTGCAAGGGAGCGGCTTGCTCCTCTTCAGGAGCGGGTAGACTCTTTTGCTTCTATCAGGGCCAAGATGGAGGAGGAAGCTGCTGCGGCCAAGCATGAGAAGGCCAAGTTGGAGGGACATCTGGGTCAACTAACTGCACTGATCCAAGAGCGCAATGCTCGCGTGATCAAGATGAGTGAAGACCAGCGAGCTGCCCGGCTCAAATGGGAGGAGGAGGCCCAAGCTAGGGAGAAGGCTGCCGTGGAGCAATTAAAAAATAGTGATGAATGCTACCACATCATTGTATCCCGAGCTAGGGATTTCTATGATGTTGGTCGGAAACACATGGCTCGGCGTGCCCTGGTCGACCCTTCTGTCGAGCTACCAGTTGATTAGTTGGCCGAATGGGCCCATGCTGAAAGATATGACGAGGTAGCTCGAGCTGGTCACTCTCTTGTCCCCTTCACTGCCAACGACCTGGCTGTTATCGCTCAGCAAGATATTAAAGACGGGGTGGAGCCTTGGATCGCCCCTCTAGTTGAACAAAGGAACTTCAATACTATACTCCAAGAGCTGGAGGAGGCTGATGAAGCTGATGAAAATGATGAGATCACCCAAGATCAAGTGTTCCATGACGTTTGGAGTATAGTATTGAAGTTCCTTTGTTCAACTGGAGGGGCGACCCAAGGCTCCATCCCGTGTCATAGCATCTAGGGGGAGCAACGATAGTGTGCCTGTTTTCAGCTGAAGCCTCCCATCGTCCTCCATTAGTTCCTTGATTGTGCCGTCATGCGACCGCATTGATGTTTGGTCCCGAGGGTATAATGGTGTTTCCACCTTGGCTTAGAGCGACTACTTGAGCCCTTGTGAGAACTCCGGTGGCGTTGGTAGGGGCTAATGGTGACAAGTTAGGGTTCGAGTGTTGTCTAGGCGGTGGGATGTACGGGTGGTTATCACCTACGGTGTTGAAATCTCCAGGAATGACGGCGTTCTCTTGACCATTACTCGCGGAACCCGCTTGAGAAACCATAATATTAACGGAATCTGGAAAAAATTCGGCCAAAACCACGAAATTTGGCAAGTAACCAGGAATTTTTGAAGCTTAGTCGAGGCAAATTGTATTGATTCCCGGCAATAGAATCAAACTGATCGAACCAAAATTGTATTATGGTCAATCTAGCCGAAATCAACTGATCGGATACCTGGATTTGCTTTAAAAGAGTCTGAGATAGATGAACAAACAATAAAACTAAGCTGGAAATTCACCGGCGAATGTCGTACAGCGTGAGAGTAAATATGGGTTTCGAGAGAATAAGAAAAGAATAAGGGAAAAAGATTAGAGAATACAATGGACATAATTTTAGAGTTATAATCTCTTATTTATAGGTAGACGGTGGAGTAATGCTAAAGAATAGAGATTAGAAGTTAAGTTGTATTAGTAAAGTAAATCTTGACTAGGATTAGATCTCTAAAAAGGCTAAAATTCTTGTTGAAATAGGGTTGCCCGAGCATAGTTCTGCTCGATTAAATAGTTTCCTGCTTAGCTTGGAATGAGGATCAAGGTTCCCTGGGCTCTAAGTTCCTGAGCAAATGAGCAAAAGAGCTCCCTTCATGGAGCAGGCTCGTGCTCGATTAATCCAACGAGCTCACAGTTGTAACGAAGTCGGCTTAGTTTGTTGTATGTCCTTATGAGCCTTGATCGACCGGGATCGAGCCGACGCTCGTTATTAAAGGGGTATTCGCCTCCATGTGGCTAAATTAGAGCATGTACTTAGGGGCCGTTTGGTAGGTCGATAAATGACCGGATAAGATTATTAGTCCAATAAAAATATGTTTGGTAGATTAAATGCAACCGTAGTAATTATTCAAAATACATTTCAGATAAGCATCTGAACACTTCTTATCTCCTTCTTATTTATCCTAAAAAAAGAATAGTATTATTAATCCCTGAATTAATAACCTCCTTTCTATTAATATGAGCTAATCCTAACAGGCTAACAAGCCCTTAAGTTATTCATTTCATACAATATTACAAGGAAAAAGATATACTCCCTCCGTCCCGGTCGACTTAGGATTTTTTGAAATGGCACGGGGATTAAGGAAAAGGTAAATGTTGTGAGTGTAATTTAAAAATAGGAGAGAGAATGAGTGGAGGGAATAGTAAATTATAATGATGTTGTGAGTATTAAAATAATGTAGGAGAGAGAATGAGTGGAGAGAATAGTTATTTAAGGTTTCCATTTTGGGCCATCCTAAGTCGGGTGGGACGCCCAAAATGGCAAAAAGTCCTAAGTCGACCGGGACGGAGGGAGTATAACACATAAAAATTGGTGCTAATATTTAGTATCTAAGAATTACTTGAAGTGCACATTTTACATAATTTAACGATGTAAATCCAACAAAATTGGATGGAGGAACCAATTACATTTAGTGGTAGAGGGACTAATCCCATAATTTCGATAGTTTATTCAAACTAAAACTAGTATTCAAATGCCCGTGCCATTGGCACGGGTCAGTAAGGAAATGGAGACAGTATGAAAAGAGAAAGTTGTGGAGTAACTGAAATCGCATGCTAACTATACGACGTTTTAAATGTAATTTTAAACCGTTACAAATATATGACTAATGAAAATTTCAACCCCATATTTCTAACATGCTGTGTATAAATCATATAATCCAAGTCCATTGAAGCTGGTGTAACTCTAACATTGTGTGTGCATATAAGTTGAAATTTAAAGTAAGCAAATCCCATTAGGGACAGATTATCGATAAATATTATCTTGTTGAGCATATCTCCTTATCCTATTTATATGGCCCATTTGTGTAGCCTTCAATTCATGACAGGATCGAGGCAAGGTTTCATGTCCTCCTCATCCACACTTTTTCATAATAAAAAAACAAAAGAAAAATCCATTTATATTTTTCAATGCAGAGGTCTGTATGGAGCCGATGATGAGCTCTCAACCAATTGAAAGTCAATAGAAACGGCATATGTTTTTACTGCATTGATAGAGAATTAGAATATAATGTTTTTTGCATGGAAATGTGGTTTCCAACCTCGACATTAATTTCCTCCATAATATTTGTACCCAGTAAACTTAGATTGGCACGGCAATAGTGTTGATGGTGGCCAGTCACTCAATCTAATGGGTAATATGGCCATACTTGAAGCATAAGATTCAGCTCTGGCTCTTCGACTTGTGTTTATCGAAGTTCACCCGTGTTGTCAAACTCCCTATATATGCATTAAGTGCTCGGTTAAAGATTAGGACAGTTGAATAAACTTGGTATATCATGGAGTAACATTTATAATATTCACGCGCCTTAATTTACAATGAAGTAAAGCTTGAGTGAAGTTATCGAGCTCAAAGATAGGTCTCATGGTTCAAGCAAAGCTCGAACTCAGATAAAAAAACAAAAGAGCTATTCGTAAGCATGCAAAAAGCTGGGCTCTAAGGTGTAGGTCTTTCTAGACAAAAGTTAGGGTCTGATTATGCTGTGAATTTATAATGTCTTCCTCTTGTCCCTTCACCGGCCACCCCTCCACCACACACACACACACAAATCCACCGCCATTTATGGTGATAAAATTATGTATGATGGTGATGCTGTAGAGTGAAGGAATTTGAGTGAGAGAAAGCTTGATCGAACAGAGATAAAATTAGGGGAGATGACATACACATTTGCCTCTCACACATTACACGACTCACACACACTCACCCTACCCTACCCCCCCCCCCACACGGCTGCCATCCCACCCCACACACACATGGCAGCAACTAACACACACACACATCAGGAACACATGCACACACACATGGCAGCAACTAACACACACACATCAGGAACACATGCACACACACTGCACACAATACACACACACGCTGCACAGACTACACACATACAACCTTCAAAACCTTCACTCCGACTGTTACTATCTTTGTAACCCACCGAAAGCCATTAAACTCTTTCATGTAAACCTCACATACTAATTCTTCAACTCCCTCCGTCCCAAAATAAAAGTCTAATTTTTTTCTTCAAATTTGCTTATAATCAAGAGGAAATTTGATTTTTTTTTTTGAAAATTAATTTTGAGACAGAGAGTGTATTATTTTAGAACCTAACAAAAAAACAATGCTCATCCACTCTCAAATTCGTATTCACCTCTTACTATCAAGAACAAATATAAAAAATTGAATAATTTTGAGACGGAGGGAGTATATAATTTCGAAGTGGCGTTAAAGATATGCAATTAACCTTGGTTAACAAAGTGTTGATCTGCACAGTATCGTAATGCACTTTATGTCTGTACATCATTTTTCGTACTTAAATGGGTTCTTCCTCCTGTGGCATAGTCATGATTTTCATTACGGAACAAAAAATAGGTCAAAATGGCATCAATCAATCTGCAGTAGGTAAATGACTAATTCTCTGCCTCAATCAAAACTTAGTAAGACAAATTCCAAAAAAAAAAAAACTACTTTTGGAACGATAAAAGGAATGAAATTAAGCTAAAATTATAGCTTCATTTTTGTTTATCAATTAGATAGATTAGGAAATCGATATGGTGAGCCGATTGGAAGCAAAACCCTAAAAGCACAAGTTAGCAATTTGTAGGCGTTAAAACTGAAAATTGAGGAAATTAAACATTTTTGAGAGAGGAAGAGACCTTTCAGCGGTGGCGACGTTGGAAGTGACATCGTCGGAGCAAGCGAATTGTAGGGCTGAGACAACTACCACTCTACTTACCGCCATTTTTATCGGAGTTACGTCGACAGTGACGGTGATTCCCTATTCACGAAAACACATTTAGATCGAGGAGTGGGTGTTGGAAGGAGCCGCCATGGGAGGGCTTTACCGGGAGGGGGAATTTGACGATGAGAAAGGTAGAAATGAGGGACGTCGTTGATAAGTAAATGGGGAGGTTAGGGGAGGTTACAGTCTATCGTGGGAGGGATGCATATTTTCAGCCGTTAGATTAATATTTCAAGAATGAATCTTAGCCACCACTTATCCCAAGATAAGAGGCAGTTAAATCCTCTCTATATTGTATTATAGACTAGTACTTTCATGCCCGTGCCTGTGGCACGGTGCCAGTATGCAATCAATCAAGTACTAAACAATTATAAATACAAATAGAAAATAGAAACCAATACGAAAAGGGGAAGAAATGAAACAACATATATTAATTGTGACTACTCTAATCATGACCATAACACGGGTTCAAGGAGGAGAGTATGAAGGAAAGTTACAAAAGTTACATTTCTCTCAAAGTCAAAGAAGCTAAGCAAATCGGATTTTGCTAGGAAAAGATACATAAAAATTATGAACATACACTTTCTCCAACCAAATGTTGTAAAACAAAAACATGATACATATGCTAAAGACTAAAAAAGATACAATGAAGATTACAACCATGAACATACGCTTGATACACCGATAAATCATAAGCATTCTACGAGTAAATCACACATCAATGCTAGAGTGGCTTTACTAAGCGTCAACGTTCTTCTTGCTCAATCAATCTTGATGAATGTGAACGTATAGACATCATGCTCAATCGGTGTACTTTGATAGAAGATTTGTAATTTAAAGTATGGAATCAGTACAATTAATTTTTGATAATATATAATCCCACAAAACGATCAAGTTATTAATCACAAAGTAGAATCATGCAAAGCAAGCTAAAAACATGTATTTAAACTGTTATTGAGCATTTTACCGTAAATGTGGAATCTTTCTTGCCATAGCTCCAAATTATCATTTTGTAAATCAAAAGCTTACATGTACAATACATCTTACATATACTAACACTAAACTTGAATTGCTAGACCTTTTTTTTTTCTTTAAAATATCAGCTCATTCTTCATCCTTCATCCTTCCCAAAATATAGATTTATTTTCATTCTTGCTCAATAACAAATTTGAATTTAATTTTGAGACAGATAACTAAAAAAATTCACAAAAATATAAGCTACTACTTTCTCCATCTCAAAATGAATATTAATTTTTGTTTTTAATCAAGAACTAAAATAAATGTTTATTTTGGGACAGTTACATAGCTCCAAATTTTATTTATATACACCAAAAGCTTACATGTACTAACATGTACTAACGGTACACATGGAATCGCCTAAGACATTATTTCTTATAAAAAGATCATCATATTCTCTCCTCTTCTCTTTGTATGGTGATCCAATTCTTCTTTGCTTTTGCTTTCATGACAACTCTCATGGAACCTACACTTTCACAATGCAATAACATAACAGAACCATGAAGCTAAAGTTTCATAGTTTCAACATTACAAATAGATAAAGTAAATAGGACTGAAAACGAAAATATAGCAAAAATATGTCGACCATCAGACATGTAAGAACCCATAAATATCAATTCTAATACACTAAAGAAATTTAAGCAAGCTTCAAGCCCAAAAAAATATGTATAAGCCATAACTTTGTTCTTGCCATGGGAAAGGATAACTATCATCAATTTGCTCACAACTTTAGTTTGAACAGACAGACCCTTCATGCATGAACTTTCTTCAAAACAAACCCTAGAATTTGTTCATGTCGATAGAAGTGAGGAGACGTTTTTTTGGAGGAGAAGTAGCAACTGTTAGGGGAGATTATTTACATCTCAGTTAGTAACCGGTGTAGGAGACTTTATTTTTATTTTTTCCAACTTTAAATCTAAACCGTTCTTTATCTTTTGCGAGATTAAATCCTAGTCACTCTTTGTGTGGCGGTTAGATGTGAGTTGTATTGTATTATAGATAATACAACCATCTTGTGAGCTATAACAATTAAGAACCTTCATAAATAGAAATAAAATCTCAGTCGTTCAAAAGAAAAATCACTCAAAGGCCAAGATCAAGTCACCTGCTCACGTTGCATCAAGGGATAACACAAAAATCCATCTTCAAACATGTCTCAATCTCATTCGTTCATTGAAACATTAACGGATGAGATTAATCCATTCGGTAAGCAGATCCACAAAGCCATACCCGGAGATAGATACCGTGTTCTTGTTACTGTGACCTAGACACAACGCCCTTCGTCTCACCTCCTCATCCCAAACCCTAACTTTCTCTCTCTCCAATTATATAAATCTCACTCTGTCTCTGTATATCCGTTTCAATTCTCCATTTTCATCTACCCCCAAATTATCATAAACCTATCCGTCGATCCATCAAATTTCCCTCTCCGGCGAATTTCACCGAGAATATCGTCGCCGTTTGTTTCAATTGCCCGAGAAAATTTATCCGTTTCGCCCAATTTTTATCACCGAAAGAAAAAATCATTGTTTGTTCGTAATCTTATCCGTTTCTTAGTGTTTTAAGCTTGTTTAATCGATTCGAGCTTCGATCTTCGCGATCTCCATCGAATTATATCGGGACTGTTTGAGGTGTAGGTTTTAGATTGAATTTAAGTGTGTTTGTTTGTGTAGTTTTAAAAAACGTGTTATTTGGTTGAAACAGTGGTGGTGTTTCTGGCGAGATTGAGGTATTGAAAATGGTTGGAGGCGGAAATCGAAAGGACGATGGGCTTGTAATTAACAGCACTAATGTTTTTGCTGCTCTTGGAAGCCTAAGGAAGAAGAAGAAGTCTGATAAGGAGCAAGACTCATCGAAGAGTAAGAACGGTGCGAAGAAGAAGCAAGATAAGGAGGACAAGCCGGAGGTTTATTGGCAGCCGACGCCGCTGGCTGTTAAGTCATGGGCTGATGTTGATGACGAGGATGACGATGACTATTATGCTGTTACGGCTCCGCCTCCGGCTGCTTGGGGTGAGTCTGCTGAGGATCAGCAAGAGAAGGCAAAGGGGACTGAGAGTCCTGTTGAGGTGAGAAGCCTAAGGCAAAATCCCTATTTGAGTTGTTTGAGAATGATAACCTAACATGCAATGCTGTGCTTTACTTTTCATTTTTTACATGTATTTTACTCGTTGATGTGCTTATGTTTGATTTAAGGTTTCTGTCAATGTTAGATGTCTTAATTTGGTGACACTTGAAATGTTGGTGCGTATCTCTTAGTTATTCTGGCTAGGGGTGTAGCTATTTTAGACAAATAGGGCAAATTACAGGGATCGATATAACATCACATGGTGGAGTATAAATTTGGCACAAATGGGGAATAATCTTATCAAGCGCAATTTTTCCACAATAGAAACGAGGCAAATTGATAAAATTCATTTCTTTGGTTGTAAAATATCACACTTTATAGATTTTCAGGGTAGAAATTTGACATTTTCCGAATCTGAAGGGGGCAGCTATCCCTTGTACTAAATATGGATCCGCCACTGATTCTGGCACATGTCAGAGGGTTATAATAGTTGGTTGTAAGTATTTTTTTGTAAAACTCGGTGCAGTACTTTCCTGTTTTATTTCTGGTTGGTCCTATGTCTTACCATGGATTGTGAGTAATAGGTCGACCCAGTTAACTCTGTACAATCTGCCAGTAATATTTTCCTAACTGATTGATCAGATTTATTCACAATACTTGATGAAAATCTATTCCTCGTTCTTTATGATACTGATTATTTGTGTTGCATTAAAGAACCTTGATTTGCCTATGGTTGTATTTAGTTTTGGGGTTTGGATGGTCACAGCCTTGTCAGATGAGATTATTCTGCTTGATTTGTCACCTTCTATGAAATACTGAAGCATTTAAAATTACGCATTGATTTTCTGTGCGTCATCCCTGTCTCCTATATTTATTGTTTCTTGAATATCTCTCAAGGTTACACCTCAAAATATCTCATTCAATGTTAGTTTATTTATCTCATCTTTTGTACTGAAATTGAAAAAAGATTCGAATGTTGGATGCTGGTTGATATGGTTGGTCCTGACTCAGCTTGTTTGTATCATTTTTTGGTTGAAGATGGATACTATACTCGAAACTTATGTGTGCATATAGCTAACCTGCACTCCTATTGTTTAGTATATAATATAAATGGAATGACAGTGGGACATGTAAGCATAGTTATCAAAGGCAATCGCCTCAGGCGAGGGGTTGCCGCCTCCCCAAGCCCAGACAATGTGACAAATGTGAGCTCATTCAGTTGCCTTTTCTCACTTAGGCGAGATGTGAGAGGGACGAAGAATCACACAACGCGACCAGATCTCCCCTAGTCTTTTAAAGTTAAGCGTACAGTTTGTGGTATTTTAACTAGGAAAAGTAGGTTAAAAAAACTAATCAGATGCAACCTACAATCTTCGACATTTTCTCACCTAGAATGGCTTGACCTAAGTTGGGTTTGCTTTGAAATTATTGTGCTACTGTGTATCACTGTGTGATTATTATGATTCATACTTGAAGAAAAACTTTGAATGTTCAAATCTGCGCTATGTTATTATATTACACACATACATACTCCCTGCGTCCCGAAATGATATTCCAACTTTTTTTGTTGGTAACACGAAGGTACATTGAGAAATAATTTTAGGTTTAATTCCTTGAGGCCCCCTCTCCTCAAATCATTTTCCAAAGATCCAAAAGTCCACACACTATTGAATACGATAATAAAATTCCATAAAATCCCTCCCCCGTCGCCATTCCAGTGCAGCACGGCTGCGTCCCATATCAAGCGCGGCCGTGCCCGCTATTATTGGCGAATCTAATCCTCGTTAACTCATATACCTGAAGGTATAAGAGTTAATTTTTTTCTCAATTTGAAGGGAACAAATGACTCTTATATCTAGATATAAGAATAATTCTAGTCTTATAACTTTAGGTATAGGAGTGAATTTTATTATTTTTAAGAAAATATGAAAAAAATTGTGAAAAAAATACTTTTATTCCTAATTATAAATAGCCTTATACATTTAGGTATCGGAAGGTATAGGAGAAGATTGTTTAATAAAATATGAGTCTTTTATTATTATTTGGGCAAATTGCAATTCGGTTATCTAAGTTTGTATCGGTTTTGCTATTTGATTCCCAACACTTAAAAAGTTGCAAGTCGATTCCTAACATCGACATTTTGTTTCAAATTGGTGTAAAAAGTAACGAATCGTTAGTTTTTTTGACGAAATTAAAGCCATGTGCCATGTAAATAAAATTTTAAGAGGCATGCTAATCATTTCGCAAAGGAAAAAAGAATAAATTGCTCTTTAACATCAAAACGATGTAGCTTTATAGATCTTGATTAATGAAAAAAATGATTTAAAAATAAAAGAAAATAAAAAAAATAAACAGCTAAAGGAGTGTGTGGTGGTAACAGTGGTGCTAATAGTGGTTGTGGTTGGTGGTGTTGAGGCTGAAATGAATATGAAATGACCATTATGACCCTTAAAAAGTTATGTTCACGGCACATGACTTGGATTCCGTAAAAAAACTAACATTTCGTTAGTTTTAACACCAATTAGTAGGGATGGCAACGGGGCGTATTCGGGCCGGGTTCTTCATTTTCCAAACCCGCCCCTATAGTGATCTACCATTGCCCGAACCCGCCCCGTGTTACGCGTTACACGAATCCGCCCCGTTTAACCCGCCCCGATAGTTATTTAAGTAATTTTCTATAAAAACACCCATAATTCAAGGACCCCTCTAGTAATTTCCTATATATTTGGGGCATTTAAGTAATTTCCTATAAGACCTATAAGGGCATTTAAGTAATTTCCTATATATTCGTGTTCGGGGCGGGGCGGGGCGGGGTAAACCCAAACCCTCTAAAAACCCGATGGGGTTTCAAATTTGCATTCCAAACCCGGCCTATTAGGGGCGAGTCTTTTCGGGTTCGGGGCGGGTTCAAGTTTTTTGCCATTCCTACAAATTAGCAAATAGCAACTAAATGTCAATGTTAGGAATCAGATTGCAACTTTTTCAATGTTGGCAATCATATTGCAAAAATGACAAACGTAGGTAACCAAATTGCAATTTGCCTTTATTATTTTTAAGAAAATATGAAAAATTGTGATTTTTTTTTTCTCTTACCTAGGAGGTATAAAAGTATTTTTAGTCTTATATCTTTGGGTATAAGAGCGATGGGGAGGGGTATATGTGAGCGTGGGTTTGGGCCCTAGGGTCCTTAGCCCATAATTTTAGGTTAGTTTAATTATCCTAATGAATATCTATAAATTGTTATTAATATTATTTATAATGGTGTACCCATAATAAGTTCTATATTTTTATTAGGATAATTAAATTAACCTAAATTTATTGCTCAAAATACCTTCATATTGACAACAAAAAGGTGGGAAGATCATTTCGAGACGGAGGGAGTGTATAATCTTTCCTTCATATGTTGGTTCCACTCCCATTGCAGCTTGGCAACTACAACATCTTTGAAGTGGTTCTTTATTGCAGACCATATTTCTATCAACTCTTTAAACAGACGGGTAGTCTTGACAAATCTTCGACGTTAAGATGCGAAACCCACAAATTAATATTACCATCTGAATTAGTTTTAGGAACTTCATCATTTCATCTATCAAACACAGGTACACCCAAGAATGTTAAACCACAAAAACCTAGCAACTACTCACCTTGTCCCGAAATGATGAGGAACTCTTTCCGTCGAGTTTGACAGGGAAGTTGTTAAGTTTTAACATTTTTGACGCTATGAAGTACTCTAGCGAAAATCATTCCATTTGTTCCATTTATGTAATTGATTCAATTGTGCAAAATAATTTTGGTGAAACTTTTGGATGTGAGAGCTTTGGTATGCAGGAACATTTAGCAATTGAGGAAGAGTTAGTGGAAGCTCATGAGAAGTCGGAATCATTCATGGATGCAAAATCCTTGTTAGGCCATTACTCTCCCGCCTTGCCTCTTGCTTTTAATAACTATGCTTGTAAGAATCATATACTTTCATTGCTTGCTAGCAGATGAACTTGTGAGTTGATAGTAGGATTAAGAAACCTGGTAACTAAAAGGAAGTTGTTTCTGATTAGAAATTATTTGACAAACAAATGTAATTTGATGATATCAGTCATAACACCCCAATTAAAGTTAGAGGAGGACCAAAATGAACATGGAAAACGGTAATTAAGAAGGATCTGAGTCAATATGGACTGATTGATGATGATAATTTAGGAGGTGAAGAATGACCAACATGGATGCATGTAGCTGGCCCTAAAAAACTGGGACAAAGGTCATAGGTTAGTTGAAAGATCTTTCGACATGTGGACGATCATCTTTCTATCATCTATTGATGTGCTTTGTGGGTATTGTAACAATAGAGTATTAGTCGCTCCCAGATAAAATAATTAGTGAATGGTATGTACTTGATATGGCCTTGCATTCATTTTAGGCCTTCATTTTCGCTACATGAGCTTTAGATTTGCTTATGGCAAAACAAGATTTGTGGATTATATAGAAATTGTGCTATTAGCATTAGTCGGCATGTGGTTTAATTGGAATGTTTATGGGAATCAATTAAGGTGCTATGTGGCGGATTTGATAAGCGGTAAGGTGAGACTTGTTGAAGTACCTGGTTGAGATGTTGTTAATTACTCCCTCCGTCCCACATAAGATTTCTATTTTGCCATTTTGGAGGTCCCATATAAGATTTCTATTTCTCAAAATGGCGAAGAATCTTTAATATTTTTCCCACTCAATCTCTTTCCTACTTTACTTTTGTACTCACAACACCAATCAACTTACTATTCCTCCCACTCATTCTCTCTCTTACCTCACTTTTCATACTCACAACACTTGCATCACTTGCACTTTTTCTTAATCTCCGTGCAAAAACACAAATAAAAATCTTATGATGGACGGAGGGAGTATGTTAGAATTTTTTTGCACTTTATATTAAATTCTCTTCGATCATTGAAATAGAACTTTCTACCTTCAGAACTTGGCCTTTCTTTTGGAAATATATTAAATGTTTAATATTGAAATATTTGGAGTTTTCACTGGCTCTCTCGTATTGAGTCATCACCAGACCAAATATTCATGGCTAACTTTTCTTTTGATTGAGTTGTAATTGACTAGCATGAAATTCTTTTGAGGGCGCACTCCTATTGAAATGATAGAGTATGTGTACAATTAGCTAGTTTACCGGTTCAAAATGTGTGCATATTGCACCTTTTTTTGGGGGGGGGGTAGCTTGATAGTTGCTGGGTGAGCATTACTCTTTTGTTCTATGTACCTTATCTGCAAGTAACATTTGCTAAAGAAGAGATGTATCTCAAACAACTAAGGTAGGCGATGGTTCTTTTTTTTTTTTTTTTTTTTTTTTTCTTTTTCTTTTTTTCTTAGAAGGGGATCAACACATTTCACCGCTCCCCCCTTGATGCACTTCACAGAGGCGCCTAGCTATGCTAGGGAGGGCAATGTCATTCCCTCTAACCACTGGTGGGGGAATCGAACTCATGACCTCCAGGTTGGAAGACCGGCTTGTAAGTTGTAAATACGTGTAGTTTGTTAATGGCGAGTGAACTCAATCTATGTGTGGTTTATTGGAAATGTTGGTGCACTCGGGATATATATTAACCTGTAATCTTTCTGTTGATGGCGGAGTCTCCTCCGAGTACTCTGTCATGTCTTTTGGTTCCTTGAGGGCGAGAGGTAGGCAATGGCCAAAGAGGCTGTATATATTAAGTTTTTGACTTAATAAATAAAATATGCATTCGAGCATCTCCTTTTTTTCATTACTGCTTTTCCTGAGCCAGCACCTTTTGGGGTTTAAGGTAAATATCTACTATTTATTGGTTTTTATATCTGCAAATGTGTTGATATGAAGTCTGAACACAGAAATGCATAAGCACTCCTTCAACTAAACAAGAAGTTACGATTAATGTTATGAAAGGGAAAAAGAATTTCGAGTGGGAAGAGATCTTGTCTGTAATAGTACTTGATTGCACAATGCGTTCCCACTGATATAGAAGGTATTTTACACTCCCTTTATAAAAGAAGGATTCTTAAATTATCTGTTTTCTGAACTTTGTGTTCCAGGAAAGTGAAAGTGAAGACGAAGGGCTTGATGAGATTGATGATGATAATGAGGAGGAACATGATCATGAACCTGAAGCTCAAGCAGAAAAAGAGGAGGTTGTTGAGAAGCCTGCTGAAGTTTCAGCTCCCAAAGACACAGATAGACAGCTCTCGAAGAAGGAACTAAAGAAGAAGGAGCTTGCGGAACTTGAGGCAGTGCTTGCTGAATTGGGACTTGCCAATCCCGAAGATGACTCCCGTGGTAAGTTTGCCATTCCCCCTCACCTGCACACCTTCCCTCTTCCCCCCTCAACACACACAAACATGTTCTGTCGATCGGTTGCTCTATAGTCTATTCTACTATGCAAACCTAAATCTAGGCTGAAGGTATATGTTATACTCCCTCTGTCGCATAATGATAGTCATGTTTGACTATTCAAACATTTTAACACCAATTTTCCATGTCTAATGCTATCCTTATTAAACTCCACTTATTGCTCTTCAAGTAAATGCCACTTGTGAGTTGTTTCCTAAATTTATCGTAGGGTAGGTTTGGAAGTTCATTGGTTTTAATCCTTCAATTTTGGAAATGGGACTAACATTTTGGGGCAAACAAAAATGGAAATTAGGACTGACATTGTGGGACGGAGGGAGTATCTCTTATGTAACATGACACTGTTGATTACGAGCTTAAACTAGAACTTATTTTACTGCAGATATTGTTGAATAACTTTGTTTCGATATTAGGCTACATGTGGTTGCCTGCTCTTTTCTATGCCTTTTTCTCTGCTTTGCACCATGCGTAATACTCCGTACGTTTGGGCTTCGCCGTCTTTTAATCAGTTTCATGACTTCTAGTCGCCTCACTTCTGCTTGCCAGGTGCAGCAGCACAAGAGAAGAAGGCTGAGAATGCTAATGGGGATGCTGAGAAGAAAGAAAAAAGTGCACCTGGTGAGAGCAAAACTGCTAAAAAGAAGAAGAAGAAAGACAAGTCTGCAAAGGATGCCAAAGAGCAAGAGGATCAAAACAATGGCCCTGTAGCTGAAAACACTGCAGAAGAAGCTGCTTCAGAGAAAGCCGAAGATCTATCTGGCGTCGATATGAAAGAAAAGATGAAGAAAATAGCTTCCATGAAGAAGAAAAAGACGGGCAAGGAAGTGGATGCTGCAGCTAGAGCTGCTGCCCAAGAGGCAGCTGCAAGGAGTGCTAGGCTTGCTGCAGCCAAGAAGAAGGAAAAGAGCCACTACAACCAGCAGCCTGTGAGGTAAAGTGCCATTGTTGGAGAAATGAATTTAAGCGTTTACCTGCTTTTGTTCATTTTTCAAATGCACAATAAATTCCAAGTCCGGTTTCCATTTTCAGTATGAACTTTCTCATAGCAAACCTTTTTGTTACTCGAAAAAAATTATAAAATAGGGTTTACTGGACATCTTTTCTTCGGTGGTTTTCACATTTTCTCTCCCCCTTTTCATGATGGAGGTTTTTCTTTGTGTAGAAAGTAGAAACTCTTGTGGATGTTACTAAATTTTAAATTTTGAGCCCCCATTTATGCTATATCTTATCTTGTAGTGAATGTGTTGCCAATTGTTCATCCTTTTGCTGTTTGCTTTCCATTTCTCATTAACATATAAGCACCATTCAAAGGTTGGGGAATGTCTAGAGATGGTAGAAAATGTGTGTAAAATCATAATGCATTTGTTGAGGGGTATGGATGGAGGTTCAGTAGAGCTCATGAGGTTTTTATGCCAGTGGCAGAATCATGCCCTTCTCACCTGGCTTGATCCATCCCGTGCTACATGTGTGTGTGTGTGTGTTTATTGTAGTGTACATTTATGTTTATATCCAACTGATGGAAACCATGAATTACGCGTGTGTGATTGTACGTGTTTTTTTTTTTTTGATTTGTTTTTTTTTCTATTTGAGCTTTGCGTATTAAAATTTATTTTATGCTTATTTCGTTCTTCTTTCTCCTCGGCCTCTCTTTATCTGCTTCAACTGCTCTACATTAAAAAGGCACTTAAAAAGAGCACCATTTATGTAACTCAACACCTTTGTATGTTCATTCTTCCCCAAAATTTTAGCTCATTTTGCTACAAATCTCTCTAATGGCCAAACCTTCTTCCCACCACCAACTCTCTAATGGCTGCTGATTCCTGGATTCAAGAGCTTCATTTCCCCCATCTTCACATTCCCATCACAATAGACCACATAGCCACAGTCCTTCCTTCAGCCCCAATACCCCCGGCCCTAGGTGATACACTTTACCTCTCAAACCTTGATGACATGATTGGGGCCCGCGTTTTTACCCCCACCGTGTACTTTTACCAACCACCTCAGTTTCTGGGCAAAAAACCTGTCACGGAAGTATTAAAGGACGCTCTTGCTAGAACTTTGGTACCATATTACCCTTTTTTGGGTAGATTGCGAGAGGCGAAAAATGGAAAGTTGGAAGTATATTTTGGGCCTGAACGTGGAGCGCTAATGGTTGAAGCGCATTCTGAAATGCACTTGAGCGGGCTTGGGGATCTCGCGGTCCCAAACCCTGCTTGGTCCCCACTGATCTATAGATTTCCTGATGAGGAGTTCTACAAGGTTATAGACATGCCATTAGTAATAGCTCAGGTAACAAAATTTAGCTGTGGGGGGTTTAGCCTGGGCTTGAGAATCTGCCATTGTATCTGTGATGGGCTTGGAGCCATGCAGTTCCTCACTGCCTGGTTCACTACGGCTAAGTTAGGTAAGTTGGTGGCTAACCCTAATCCATGTTGGGACCGGGAGATTTTTCGTCCCCGGGACCCACCCATTGTGAAGTATCCACACATTGAGTTCATGAAAATCGACGATGGTTCTAGCTTAACTACAAGTCTATGGGAAGTGAAACCGATTATGAGATGTTATCGGATCACCCGTGCGTTTCAAGTCCATTTAAAGACCTTGGCCTGGCCTAACGACAATCTCGGATGCACCACCTTTGATGCAATGGCGGCCCACGTTTGGCGGTCTTGGGTCAAAGCCCTTGAAGTAAAACCCCAAGATTACGAGCTCCGCCTAACGTTCTCCGTAAACGCTCGTTCGAAGCTCAAAAACTCGCCTCTGAAAGACGGGTTTTACGGAAACGTAGTGTGTGTAGCGTGTGTGAAAAGCACCGTGTCCGACCTCGTTAACGGGGCCCTTCAAGACACGACTAAGTTGGTTCGTGAGGCACGATTGGGGGTCTCGGAAGACTATTTGAGATCTACGATTGATTATATCGAGGTAGACCGGCCCAAGAGGCTCGAGTTCGGGGGAAAGTTGACTATAACCCAATGGACTAGGTTTTCGATTTACGAGTCCGCGGATTTTGGGTGGGGAAGGCCCATTTATGCAGGCCCAATAGACCTCACTCCAACACCTCAAGTGTGTGTGCTACTGCCGGAAGGAGGCTGAGTCTAGTGGTGCTATGGTGGTTTGCATTTGCTTGCCAGAGTCTGCTACTCGTAAATTTGGAGAGTTTTTATGCCTCACTGATTCAACTAATTAGCTGTGATTGCAATATATTCATCTTTGAATATTTTTCAGTTAAAAGATGTTATTGGTATCTATCTATAACCAGCATGCCCCTATTTTTCCGCTCAAACTAGAACCAAGACTAAATAAAAGTTAGGTTCAATACTCATTTACTAAACACACTCCCTTTAATAACCCGAAATAAAATTTGAAAAATCTGAGGGATATTAATCCCACATCGTCTAGGAACTGAAATGCTATGAAATAGAGTAGTATATATTGAGAGGCTTTAGCATTTGAAAATCAATTGGGATATTAATTCCACATCGTCTAGGAATTGAAATCTAGGAAATGGATTAGTTAAATTTTTGGGGTCTTTGACTCCTTAGTGAACACTAGCTTTCTTGATGTATAAATTTTGGGGCATTTAGCTCTTTAGTGAACACCAGCTTTCTTGGTGTTGGGCATGCCTAGGTCACGTCTAGGGCGCCTAATCACCGCCAGATGACTCCTTAACTAAGTCTTTTCATAGGTCTTTAATTTCTCAAGAAAGCTTTGCATTTAGTATATATTGAGAGGCCTTAGCATTTGAAAATCAAATGAGATATTAATCTCACATCGTCTAGTAATTGAAATATTAGAAAAACATTAGGAAATGGAGTAGTATATATTGAGAGGCCTTAGCATTTGAAAACCAAATGGGATATTAATCCCACATCGTCTAAGAATTGAAGAAAATGGAGTAGTATACATTTTGGGGCCTTTGGCTCCTTAGTGAACACCAGCTTTCTTTGTGTTGGGCGCGCCTAGGTCACGCCTAGGGCGCCTAATCACCGCCAAATGACTCCTTAACTAAGACTTTTTCATAGCTCCTTAATTTCTCAAGAAAGTTTTCCATTTATTGAGAGACCTAAACATTTGAAAACCAAATGAGATATTAATTTTACATCGTCTAGAAAATGGAATATTATATATTAAGAGGACTTAGCATTTGAAAACCAAATGGGATATTAATCCCACATTGTCTAAGAATTGAAATGCTAGAAAATGGAGTAATATATATTGAGAGGCCTTAGCATTTGAAAACCAAATGAGATATTAATCCCACATCGTCTAGGAATTGAAATGCTAGGAAATGGAGTATTATATATTGAGAGGCCTTAGCATTTGAAAATCAAATGATATATTAATCTCACATCGTCTAGGAAATAAAGTACTAGAAAATGGAATAGTATAAATTTTGGGGCTCCTTAGTGAACACCGGACTTTCTTGGTATTCTAGGGCCTTTAAGTCACACCTAGGGCACCTAATCACCGCCAAATGACTCCTTAACTAAGACTTTTCATAGCTCCTTAATTTCTCAAGAAAGCTTTCCATTTAGTATATATTGAGAGGTCTTAGCATTTGAAAACAAAATGGGATATTAATCCCACATCGTCTAGGAATTGAAATGCTAGAAAATGGAGTAGTATATATTGAGAAGCCTTAGCATTTGAAAACAAAATTGGACATTAATCTCACCTCGTCTAGGAATTGAAATGCTAGGAAATGGAGTAGTATATATTGAGAGGCCTTAGCATTTGAAAATCAAATGGGATATTAATCCCGCATCGTCTAGGAATTGAAATGCTAGAAAATGGAGTAGTATATATTGAGAGACCTTAGCATTGTGTTAGGAAATGAAATAGTATAAATTTTGGGGCCTTTGGCTCCTTGGGCGCTGAAATTACCCGAATTTGGCTCGCGCGCGGGCCCCGACATCTCGCATCTGTCGTTTTCGTTGGTCGAGGAGGTGTCTCGCTGTGTTTTGCTTGTAGAGTCGCCACGCCGTTTTGATTTAGCCCAAAACATTGAGAAAAGACATCAGTTTAAAAAACTGTTGTTGTGTGATGAGATTTTTTAGTTCGGAGGTCAGGTTACTCCTCGGAAAGAGAATATTAGAATATTAGAGCTCACCCGAGTCGTCTCATAAAAATGAATCTTTCGGTACCCCTTTCTTTCTTTAAATGTTGTGTGTGTGTGTGTATGTGCTTTTAAAAATGCATTTTGTATCGGATGTCTACATTGTACACTACGTATTGAAATGTATTGAAATAGTGTAGGAAGGAAGCCTTACCAATGTTGGTTCGTGTCTGTCTTTCGCTGGGGAATAGTGTTTGAGTATTGAATAGTGTTTCGGGATAGACCGGGATTGCTTCGGGATGTGCCGGTTGTCTGCGAACAGAGCTTCGGCGTGCCTCAGGATTGTTAGGTGTGTACTCGGGCAGAGTTTCGGCGTGCGTTGGGATCGCAAGGATCGTTGACTAGATTCGGGCAGAGGTTCGTTGTGCGTTGGGATCGTCGATTGTGCTCGGGCAGAGTTTCGGCGTGCGTCGGGATCGTCGGTTGAGCTCGGAAAGGACCGGAACGCCTCGGGATGGATCGGGCGAGGCTTCGGAGTACCACGAGGGGCCTCAGAATACCTCGAGAGTGCCTCGGGGGAGCTCGGGAGCGTCTCGGGAGCGCTCGGCAGAGCTTTGGAGTACCACGAGGGGCCTCGAAATGCTCCGAAAGGAACCGAAAGGGACCGGTTAGAGGGGTGCCTGAAGGCTGGGGGGAGAGAGGAGAAGAGGATTGTGTGTAAAATATGAGAGGGGGAGCCCTCTATTTATAGCCTTGGAAAATTGACAAAGAGGTCCGCACAGACCTTCCTTGCAAAACCAAATTTTTGGTTTTCCCAGATTTGAGGAAATATTGTGGAATTTAAGAGGATTTTGTAATTATTATGTCGGATGCAAAGAGGTCCGCACGGACGTGTCTTGCTTTTCCATATTTTCCAAAATTCCCAAAAAGTCCTTTTGTACTTTTTAATCCCAGAAAGGCCCCTGGCTGCAAACAGGTCCGCACGGACCAGTCTACAGGCTCAATATTTTATTATTTGTGTAATGTCAAGCTAGTTCTCGTCGAGAGCTTTCCAACCATATATGACACGTCTCAATCGGAGTTCGTATGAAGGAGTTATGACCTCCGGAAGTTTGCCCTTGGTTTTTTCCGTATGCTTGGATGGAGAGCGATCCAGATTGGGGTACTTACAGAAGCCCCTCGGCGATGTCACTTATGAAGGAAGTGGGGTCGTCGATAAGATAAGGTTCCTGATCTGGATTGCTTGCTGGGAGAGAGAAGGTGACCAGGTTGGTCGGACGGTTAGACCCTTTGATAGGATTCCTACGTATCCCTGAGTGGGAATGAAGCCAATCGTAGTTCGTGTGTGGGGTGAGTGTTGTCGTGTACGAGGACGTGTGATATCCTATGACTGAGAGTCGGTGTGTGGACGTGGTGGTGTCCTGTGGGTGACTGTTTAGGTCATTTGTGAGGACGTGGTTTGTCCTCGGTGTGACTGTTTAGGTCAGTTGGCTGGATCCTTTGATAGGATTCCTACGTATCCCTAGCGAGAATCAAGCCTGATCGTAGTTCGTAGTTCATGTAATCGTGAGTCTATGCGGACGTGGTGGTGTCCTAAGGTGATGTGACTCTAAGGTCGACTGTGAGGACGTGGTGGTGTCCTAAGGTGACCATTTAGGTCGGTTGACTGAGATTGTGTCGTTATGAGGACATGTCCAGGAGTATGAACCTGAATTGGGACCTAGTTCAGGAGTATGACTTAAGTTGGGACCTAGTTCAGGGGTATGACCTAAGTTGGAACCTAGTTCAGGGGTATGACCTAAATTGGGACCTAGTTCAGGGGTATGACCTAAGTTGGGACCTAGTTTAGGAGTATGACCTAAGTTGGGACCTAGTTCAGGAGTATGACCTAAGTTGGGACCTAGTTCAGGAGTATGACCTAAGTGAGACTGTTTGAGGGTTTCTACCTAATTTGTGAAAATGTTTTGGGACATTTATGCGGTCTTCCGAACCGGGTAGTTTAAAGCCTTCCCGGCTTCGGATAATGATTTGGGAGGTTTATGCGGTCTTCCGGACCGAGTGGTTTAAAGCCTTCCGGGCTGCGGATAGTGATTTGGGAGGTTTATATGGTCTTCCAGACCGAGTGATTTAAAACCTTCTGGGCTGCGGATAGTGATTTTGGAGGTTTATACGGTCTTCCGGACCGAGTGATTTAAAGCCTTCCGGGCTGCGGATAGTGATTTGGGAGATTTATGCGATCCTCCGGACCGAGTAATTTAAAGCCTTCCGGGCTGCGGATAGTGATTTGGGAGATTTATACGGTCTTCCGGACCGAGTGATTTAAAGCCTTCCGGGCTGCGGATAGTGATTTGGGAGATTTATACGGTCTTTCGGACCGAGTGATTTAAAGCCTTCCGGGCTGCGGATAGGGATTTGCGCCTGAGGACGTGTTATGTCCTCTGACTGAGGCTATGTCGTTATGAGGACGTGT